>OMKZ01015548.1:0-11229 GCA_900302535.1 Neoniphon sammara | reverse complement strand
CTGTTATGTCAGTCACTGCTGTCAACTTCACATTAGTCATTTTATAATAACTGAAACTGCAACTTCACAGGGAGAGCGAGTGAAAGAAATCAGTATAGATAGAGCGATGAAAATAACCTGTTACTGCGTGGGCCTACATATGGGAATGACGCATGGAGAGAATATGTAACCTGTTGGAAATGGAAACAGTACACTTAAATGTGCAAATACATGCATAGAATCAGTGGTTTTGGATTCTGTACCATTTCTGGCCTGGCAATATTTCTAATGCCTGCCGATGAAATATAAAAGCATGTTTCATGAATAGAGCAGTTTATTGCCTTTTGTAACACTGCTGTTTGCTTATGATCCAAAGTTTTGGACTCTATAAAATAGAAGGAAACTTGAGAATACTTTATAAGAACCCAACATTGAGAAGCTTTTCAATTACTTAGGTTTTACCAAAACTTGGTATATTACTGTGCTTTTTAATACCCATATGTAAAAGTAATATGTAAAAGTAATTGTGAATATGCACATACAAATACAGGCACGTACACACACACACACACACACACACACACACACACACACACATATATATATATAGTACATATGCATATGTAGATATATACATATATACATATAAATACAGTATGTGTGTCTTACCATCACCACAAATATGCATCTTACCATCGGAGTCACTGTGTCCCATTGATGATTTCATCACATCTGTGCCATTTGGGATCTTTCCACTAGAAAAAGGAGAAAACAACTATTTAATGAGATGATATACTGGAGATACTGTATGTTTCTGTTGCTTTGGATGGACATAGCTGTGTTAGAGTTGAGAGTGGTGCAGGTCCAGACTCTGTCCAGTTTAGCATCAAATAAACATTGTCATACCACATCAAAAAGTGTGAAAATGACAGGCCTTCAAGCTTTAACAATCTGAATAAGGCGACTCACAATCGGGGCACCTGGAAGATGGCACTGTCCACCTCATTTGTCTCTCCTTCCTCATCCAATAGGCTGTAGGCGCTGCCACTCAGACCGCTGTCCAATGAGGCCGCCGTGACGGGAGCGTCACCGGACCTGTGGCTCGACCGCGCTGCGTGGAAATGCAACCACAGCCATCACAAGACAGACAGAGCGAGAAACATCGCACCTCTATAGGGTCCGAGAAAGTGCAAACTGAAGTCGAGAAGGATTAGTAAACATCTGAGCAATACAAAATCCATTATTACTGACTTTACAAGTTCAAATATCTCTGACTTGCCTAAGGGAAGCCTTTTCAAAACACACAAAACTGAATAGTAATGAATAGCACACAAACACTGAGGACTAGCGAGAAGCATGTGGACAAATGTAGCATACTTAGCATCTTTCTCTCAGACAAAGACAAGACAGTGTACTTATTAACTGACATAGAAAGCATTAACATGAAACGGACAAATAAATCCAGAGAAATATTACAAATATGTAAACGGAAGACCAAACAAGAGGCACGTAGACCCTACTGACACTGTTAGTCATCTGTATGAAAGCACTAAATGTTAACAGGAGCCTACCATTTCCATATCACTACTGGTGTACTTAAAACAAATCAAATCCAAGTGAAATTACTACTATATCAGTTTCATATCTTGAGGAGTTAAAGGGCTGTTTGTGAGTATATGCTGTTTTAATAGCAGTTTAATTAACTTGTTTATATGTTGCACATTTTGGATGTAGGTCTTAATCAAATGCAGACTGTTCATGTTTAAATGTTTTAACGCGTCAACAAAGCCATTGCTCTCCAACAGTTGATAAGGCAGTGAGGTCGAATATGAATGATGTGAGATGCGTGAATGTGGTGCAAAACAGGATCCATGCCGACACGCTTTCCCCTCGGGCCGCTCAACACGATGCAATCCAAGGGCTGAGAAAGTTCACTAATACCATTTGAGCACACCAACGGGGAGTCGTGACTCGGCAGTTGTGGAAGTGAAACAGCATTAAGTGTCAATGAATCATACCACAGTTGGAGATATTCATTTCCTGGTATTAGTGAACTGTGTTGGCGGCCGTTCAGGAACTGTGTCTCGCTGCATGAATCTGTGGTGATGTGGCTGGGTGCAACTCTCTCTCTTTCTCATCCTTTCTATCTCTTTTTTTTTAGCTTGTCAGACTCCTCTCTCTCTTTCTGCAGGTGTGCGTTAGTAGTATCCCATCCTCTCTTTCTCTCACTCTCTCTCTTTCTCTCCTTGCTCCATCTGTGTTTCAGTCACACGACAGAGAGGAGACTCTTGGGCAAACTCTCACCTCCGGTGGTCTGCGGCCTCTCTTCTGACACGGCTTTCCTGAGGGTCAGGTGTCTGCCGTCTGCTCTGCTCCCTTTGGCCGACACAACCGATGGCAGGGCAGGCAGCCAATCGGACTGGGCTCTCTGAATGGTGAGCACGCCTACTACGCTGTGTCTGTGGTGCCTCAGTGAGAGGCGGCCTCTTTGGCCTGGGTGGGCGGAGTTTTTATTTTCGCAGGCGCAGGTCAGAGGTCAGGGGATCACGCCAGGAGACAAAGGTCATGGCCGGAAGGGGTCAAAAGGTCAAGATGGAAGGGAGGAGGAGCAAGATGGAGACTCAGAGAGCGGTATATCCTCACCATGGCAACCAGCTTGACTGTCAATCACATGCAGCCACAGTGCGCAGTGCACATTCCCCCCGCCCGCATGTCACTAAGGGGCGGGGTGTGCAGCGTCTACTGAGGTGCATTGTGGGTCCGGTAGTAGTCAAAACAAAAAGAGGGTGGTGGGGCAGCGGACTGCATGCACAGCCATCTCAGTGGAGGAGCCTCAGAAAAGCCGGTTGTTGTTTGTTAACATAACGGAAATCAAAAGGAACTCCAAAAAACAAAACAAAAAAAAAACAAAAAAAAAACAAAAGCAAAAAAGAGGTTAATGATATCTCGGGGAGGGGAGGGGAGTGCACTTTCTTCTGTTTCACTGCTTGGATCAGTCAATCAATCCAAAATGTTTAACTGCTAGCTGCCTGCAGAAATGGAGCCATAGAAGTACCCAAACATTGTCCTGATGAACTCCGGTCCATAGACTAACCTTGTAGCACCAAAGCTAGTCCACTGCTAGCCTAGTCATCTGAGAGAGCTGGCAGTGTGGCTGATCTCTTGACAATGAGTGACAGATTGGCCTGACTTGACTCTTCAGAAGTCTGCTTGTCTTATTTCAGATCCTGCACTCTGAAAAAGGTTATTTATTTTTTATTTAGTAATTTCTTTTACTGTCATGCCTCCTGTCAACTCAAATAAAACTGAAACCCATTTAAATTACTATCCAAAAAGGCAATTTAGAAGCACTTAGCTTTTAAAAGTAAAAGGAATTGTTTCTCTTGACTCTCATCTTATACTAAAATTTATAAGAGGTTTTACAACCTGTTTAGCATTTTTAATATTTACAGTTTTCAGTTAGTTAGAACTGGCCTCTACTGTAGGTATTAGAGCAATCTTTATGCCTCTTTAGGTCCATATGGAAAGGGATCAAACTTGCGGTGAAAGACAGTGTTCTACAGTACAAGTGAAGTGCTGCCTCTACACACTGTGAGTACATACAGAAGAGAAGCGGTGAAAGGTGAACAGACTGTGAATACAAGGGGAGGAGGACCAGAGGGTACCAAGGTAAAGAAAAACGAGAATAGCAATAAAAAAAAAAGCAGAAAAAAAAACTCAACAGAAGGTGGAACAGATGAGCGCGAGGAGGCCATGCTGCGTAGGCTTTATTTGCGTCTTGGTTTACTTGGTTGGAGGCGTTGCGGCGGCTGCTGCTGTGGCTGCTGAGGGGCATCGCCCGTTGCTATGGCAGCGCCTCCACCACTTCCAGTGCTGCTGTCCTGATGGTGTTGCCGTGCGGCGCTTTTGCTGGAGCGTGAAGCGCCGTGCGAGCGAGAGTGTTGGCTGTGTCCGTGGCTGTGGCTTTGGCTCAGGCCCTCGGACGGGGAAGGCTTCGATGTGCCAGGGCTACTGTGAGATTTCTCGATAGTGGGCACCTGCATGTCTAAAACAACCAAATTCACCAAATTACCAAAAAAAAAAAAAAAAAGAAGCTAACTTTCAGTTTAGCGAACTTAGAGGCTGTTACCAGAGTGCACATTTTTATATATTGTCTGTAGCACATGTAGCCAGCTAGTAAGATATCTAGCTAGCACAGTAACTGCCTTGTTAAGGATATGATCTTTTAGCGTCCTTATAATTTGAAGGATATTTATTGTAAAATTAGGGGAGCGTTCAAAGCCTTCCACGGCCACGTTGCCCTCAGTGTTAGAAGAAAGATAGAGGGAAGCTAAGGCTAGGCCTCTGAGCTGGGTGAAAACATGGGAACCAAAGAAACAAACCACGAGAAAGCAAAAAGCATGAAGCTGAAGCTACGATGGGTGAGCAAAAATGGGAAGAGTGCGACCTGGTAAGAATACAGAATCCAGAAAGCGAGAAACAGGTGGAAAGAGGAAAACACCAAGATAGAGAAAAGAAATACAAGAGAGAAGAAACAGTGACAGAAAGAAAGCAAAAAGTAAAAAAAGACAGAGAACAAAATCAAAGGGAAGAGAAGAGGGAAACAGAAAGAGTAGAAACCCAGTGGAGCACAGAAGGTTGTTAGGGGATGATGGTGACAGTGTCAGGCAGGTGAAGGAATTTCATCATGTCCTACCCTTGGCCGGATCGGGAAAGATCCCGTGGCTTCGGCTCTTGATGACAGATGATTTCGGGGACTCCTGGTTATCGTGGGAGGCGGCGGCGGTTTTTGGGGAGGAGTGCTGTGAGGAGGGTTTAGAGGAATGCTGTCGGCCCTGGCCCGAGTGGGAGCGCCGGTGGTGGTCCCCTTCACTCTGCTCCTTCAGGGGGAGCCACCGCGGGATGTTGTCCAGCTGGGCGGTGTTCGAAAGGTCAATCAGGACCTGGGAAAAGGTACAGCAGTTTAATCAAAGTGTGTATGCACACAAATTTATCCATGCATCAGCATGCTAAAGCTAACATCACTCTCAAAGAGCCTTACCTCTCCTAAGAAGTCGTTAGAGGAGCCCTTGTCGTAGTCCCACACGCTCACCTCTAGGGTCTTCTTCCTTAGCTGAAACACACACAGTGAAAGAGTTAACGTATCCTTCTGGTATCTTATCTTGGCTGAGTAAAACACAACAAAATAGAAAAGCAACCCTTTAAAAATCAGGTTTGATCTCAACATCAAGTGAGAGCTCGTATTCAAACTTTATTAAAAAAAAAAGAATGTAACTGATACTGGCCCAGTGAATCTAAAATAGAATCTAAAATGGAATAATTAAATCCCAACGGAACATCCATCTGCTCTACTAAAACTACTGACCAACCACAGGGGGATCCACATTAAGAGCAGTTCCACACGGCTAGTCAACGTGCCAGTAGCAGTAAAGATAATGGTTTGTCTGCACACACTAGCATACAGGCAGGAGAACATTCAAGTCAGGTCAACCTTTGCACAATGGTCATTCATATACAAATTATGGAAACTGCTGAAGACCTTGGTTATAGATTGGTTTTGATCTCAGAACAATAGAGATCATGTGTATGATTAATCCTGTATTGAGGACCAATGCCCATGGGATTAAAAAGTGTGTGTGTGTGCGTGTGCATTTGTCTCATTCTGTAAGTGCATATTCAAGGTAAAATTTGTGGGAAAAAACGAGCACATTTTCCATAGATCATGAATTTCTGCCTGCAGAGCTTTACAGTGCTATGCTGCACAATAGTGGTCATTACATACATTACATACACTGAATTCTAAATGACTGAATCACAGAAGTACAGTGCTGTTAAATTTTTTTCTGATGTAAAATGGGTCTTCTGCTGAGCTAAATGATCCGAAGTTCATCACATATGCTGTATCTGTGCACGCATTTACTTTTAACTACAAAAATGACTAAAAAGTATGGGAGGATCTGAAATCCATCCACATGCCTGTTCCAGGTGTATATTCTTATAGATGACAGTCTGGTTCCACTCGGGGTTGAGACTCTTGCCTGCGTGTTTGGACCTCCTCTTGTTTTCAGCACTGGGGGAACACATAAATCACAGACACAGCTGGTCACTGACAGGATATACAACAGGCTGCAGTTTCGGGGACCACCACAATGCAATGAGTACGACATACTGGTGTCAGGCACAATGTGACAGTAGAGGGGAAAATGAGTTTGATGCACAGCGTTTGGTGGATAGTGTGACGGTCACAATATATGGGCCACCTTGCAAAGACAACATCGCACAATGTAAGGGTGTGCTTCAAAAAAGTCCATCTTTTTTATGTCAACCATGTCATTTAGTCTAACAGTCATAAAATTTTAATTTCCTAAAACGAGTGAAAAAATATGCTAACGAGGAGAAATCATTTTATTTGTTTACAATGCAATTTAACATTTTTGAGGAATTTTCTAGAAACTACCAGTATCTTGAAATGAGGCACAAAGATCTCTCTGATATCAAGATAATGGCACCTTCTTCAAGAAAATTCATTTATACAGCTGATTTTTTTTTCACTTGTTTAAGAAAAGTAAGTTTTTAAGTCGCAGCAGTCTCACTGGACCAGAATAAATGACTTGTTAAGATGGATTTTTTTTTGCAGTGTGTAGGGTTTAATATAAGACTGTAAGTGTATAAGAGTTAGTTTAGTGAAGAAATGTTAAAACACAAGTAGGATTTGTAATAGTAACTAAATGATGGAATAAATAAGGATTGCAGGGCAAAATAAAGGGAGTGTGTAGGGACTATATTGGGGCATCAAAGGTACAATGTTGGGGCACGATGTGGGACATTGCTGAGGGATTTCAATCACAATAACGAGAACAACCTAAAGGGGGTACGGCGCAATGTTATGGTGTTAAATCACAATGGTTAGGAACACAAAGAGGCCATCTACCAGGAAAACATAACAGTTAGTTGGGATAAAGGTTATCATTGGCAAAGTACCCTGAATGTATTATGTTAAAATGAAGGACAGATGTTAATATCTAGGGTTTAGGGGGGGATTCTTCTCTAGAATGCAAAGACGGACATCATGGGATTAAGGGGAACAGGGAAAGTGCACAGTTGTGCCAGGGTGAAGGGGGTTAGCAGGACTGAACTAATTGACTTGAACTTGCAATGAACTACTAGTTAGAAAACATTGCTTACCAATCTGTAGTCTTGACCGACTGACAACCAAATTTCAACCAAAACAGAACCAAAGTAGGACCAAAGTGTCATAATCAGAGTGGGCAAGTCAACATACCTGGCATTCTGGACAACCATGACCTGACTGAGGGGGTCCAGCATGCATTAAATATAGAAAACAACATACAGAAACAATAGTCAGAGGGGGGGTGAGGGGTCAGAGAGTGTCTGTGGACTGTGAGTGTGTGTGTGTGGGAACGGGAGAGGATTAAACAGGTGCCAAATAGGCTTGGTGTATTATACATGTCTGCCTGTCCAAGGTTGGGGAGGAGCAGGGGGCCTGTGGTGTGTTTGTGTAGGTGGATTTTTAGAATGTGTGCTTTTTATTTGTGTGTCATGGAATTGCATGTATGTGGGTGCATGTACAGAGGACTTTCAGGTGATGTAAACATCCTTTAGCGGCCATAGTGGAGGTCCACAGCTCTTGGGCAAGACTGGCGAGTGAATACCTGGTTGAATTATGACTCTACAACTTGGCTGTATCAGCAGAATTCAATAGAAATGGTTAATCTGTGCTGTTTTTTTTACTTTGAACTGATCACTTGGTGGTGATAAATCTGTTCTATTTTGTGCAGCTTGTTAACTAGCAAATCACTGAATCTGGGCAGCTAACCACCACTGACTTCTTGTAATTGTACACAAATCTGAGTTACACACTGACTAATGCTTCTAGCAGAAAAAAACATTGATAGCTGGTAGCTGCATGCTAAAAGCAATACTTCATATACTATATTTTCTTTTCCCTAAGTGGTTTATTTTATAGTGATTTATTTATTTATTTACTTATTTATTTGGACATACTGAACATACAAATGGAGAGTCAAGGCTTGGATTATGTTGCATGAAGAGTTTGAGAATTTGAAACAGATATTTTCATATCCTTTTTGCTGCTGTTTATCGCCCATCACAGAAGTCAGACATTCAAGACAACTTGGGATGGATGATTGATACTTGATACATAACATATATAGTTTTGGGGTGAAGTATTCCTTTAAAACTGATTGCTTTGCTATATTAGCCTGCTGGTAATAAAGCTACCTGAGCTGGTTCCTCACAAGCCACAACTCGTAGCACTTTGGAGCACCGGCTAAAGCTAACAACAACCTAAATTTGGAAAATTTATCAGACTCTATTTTATTTATTTATTTGTTTATATGTTTATTTAATTTATCAGATTTGTTTCTACTTACAATGTTACTAAATGGATCTACACCGAAGCCAAAGCTATCTTTCAGGTAACAATATCTCCCTGCCTTGCCCAGTCACTGCATAACCATAATTCCTCCTGTGGACCTCCATGATAGCACCAGCCGGAGGTTTTTGATGCAACTGCAAAGCCTCTATATGGATTGCAGTTGGTGCTCTGATAGCTGTGAGCAAGTTTGTGCGTGTATACACAAGCAGCATATACACGTGTATGTGCACACATGCGCTCACGTGAGCATGCTTGCGTGACCACTTTTGTCTGAAATGGCCCCTGTAAAAATACCAGCGGATCTCAAAGGACCATAGATACAGCAGAGAAGGTGGGAGAGTCAATTACATTACAGCGCAATCAGAGTGAGAAAGGAGCCCTGGACCTATGAGGGGGTGTGGATCGTATTACAAGCAAATATGAGAGCTATTGATTTTTCCCGCACCTCGTACCTAGAACGCCCATCAACAGGGACAACGTCAACAAGCACATTATCAACCTCATATCATTTACATAATGTTGGAGTTGTCATTCAGCATTGATTAGGAGCTGATGAGTCACTTAACAAGGAGTTCATATCTTGTCGCCATGGGAACTACATTTCTAAAACATTTATTTGAAGTATAGCTTAATAATAGGTGTGATGGAATTGATACCGAGGAAATGTAATGCGCTGCGCACTGAGAGATGCCATGGTAAGCCAAAATCAATTGTAAATCGATTTAAAAGGAATGGGAATTAGGTTTGAGCTTTACAAAATGTCTGCCTTTGAAACTTTCAACGGGGGATATCTAAAGCGTGTGTATTACTCAAGACGCACTCAAATTCCTTCTCCAAAAACAGCTGAAAGAGACAGTACAGGATGAAAACAGCAATGCCTTGAACATTTATAAGACACTGAAAAACATTAAATCAATGACAGTAATTTTAATAATATTCTTCTTCACAAACTGTCAGCACCCACATATACAGTATGCGGTACTTTCAAGATCATTTTCATTGTGAATCCTTAAATTTATCATGAACACTGTGCTGTATCCATATAAGGGCACGATCTACATTCAAACTAAGTCAACCAAACTGAAAATTTCCTCTGTTTTGTATCAGTTCTCCTATCTAGAACTATTTGGGGTGTTTGCAGTTTGCACACCCTTGACTCACCCTCTCCCTGGTAGGAGGTAAACTTTAACAAAAGGGTCAGAGTAGCCATTGTTGTCCCGCGGGGTGAGGTTTCGGGCCTGGAGGACATGAACGATCAAGTTGCCCAGCTGCTTGTCATAATGGATTTGAAGCTGAAAGACCAAAGCACAGTGGATTACAAAAGAGTCAAATGCATGCTGATAGAAAAGAAATGAAAGGAAAATTACAGTTTTTTGGGGAAAAAAACACTGCTGAATGCTTACCATTCAGTGTTTCAAGAATATAGAGTATTCAGCTTGTTTTAATTTGGTATCATTTTTGTGAGATTTTTTTTTTCCCGAGTTGGTATCTGTATCATTTTAGAATGAATCTCTTTGATAGACCTTTTGTGAAATAGCAGGTAAACACAGGTGTTACCAATGACATTAATTAAGGTTCCATTCCATTTATGTCTCACAGAGTCAGGGTCCTGCTATTGTTCATGCTGGCTCACTGCAAAGACTCTGCTACACTTAATAGGAAGAGAACCTTAATTAATGTCATTAGTAAGACCTGTGCTTGCCCTGCTATTTCATGTCAAAATTGTTGCTGAGAAAAAGGTCTATTTTGTATGTCCTGTCATTGTGATTTAATTATCCTATTAAAATTCAGAAAAAGACAGAATATGATCACATTCTAATACAGCAAAAGAGCCATATGGTATTTATACCAGAGAGATTTAAACAGTGCAGAGTTTATGCTAAGAACACATTGTTTCTCAGACCTGTATCTCTCCAGAAACAGGGTGGGACTGGGTCTTGGCTCCTTCTGCTGTCTGTAAAACAAGAGAACAACATGCTCAGGTACCACAGGCAAGAGTCTGTAGGTGGAGACTTTGTGTTTACCAGTGGGTGTTCACTTGTACTGTACCCTGTGCACTGTACTGTGCTATACTGCAGGTCAATGAGTTTGTTTCTGAAGTTAGTGTGCAGAACTTTGAAAGAACTTAAGGCGTTAGAGACAATTTACAGCCTACCACTGTTACAACTTAAGAATTAAGATACAACTTATGAATCAGTGCATCAATTTACCACATTCATTTTGGACTAATTTTGAGCGGAGAGCTGTCTATTTTTGTTATTGGTATCAAAATTCCTTGATAATACTGATGTTGATAATTACAGGGAAACCTCCTAATATGGTAGATTTTGACAATCAAAAACTCTTCAAAATGAAACATCCAAAGTAATACTGAAAGAAGCTCCTCTTTTCATCATTTACCTCTTTTGTTTATAATACTTTATGAACTTACTTTGTATAGCACTTTCAGAAAACAAAGTTTAATATTTGTTTGATCATCAAGACAAAAAAATTACACAAAAAAAGAAGATGTAGAATGCAACCTGGGAAGTAACTGGGAAGAACAAACCAATATAGTTAAACATAACATAAGCAAGTCTGTGTAAATACATCTTAAGATGATTTTAAAGACAACGCTGATTCCACCAGCTTCAGCCCAATGGGAACTGCTTCTCAAAGAGTAAGTTCCCTCACAGGTACGGCGACCATGGATAGCGTGGATCCCAGGTCAGGGATATGACCTGGGATCCACGCTATCCATGGTTTAAATGGCATAGCAAGCCAAGAAAAAACTCCCTCCGATGACATGCCTTGCCACTGTGGCGTTTCTTGCTGACGGAGGGCGAGCCTGG
>OMKZ01015547.1:0-13710 GCA_900302535.1 Neoniphon sammara | reverse complement strand
CAAATAATAATAAAATTTAACATATTAGAAAAAGATTAGCAGACAAAACTTGTCCACTTTGATATCTCACATATTATTTTACTTTCACTATGAACAGTGTAAGAGATTCATGTGAGTGCAACAAATGCCTCTGAAGCCCAAACAGCCACTGGATGTTTTAAGAAGAAAAGTGATGGATGACCTGGTTGATTTGTTTCCGCTGTTTCCACCGAATGCCCCTGTGCTTTGTTCGGAAGTCACAATTCTCAGCCGTCATCCTTGATTATGTAAACCCCATATAGCCTATGAGGTTTGTGCTATGGTTCTAGCTTACTCAGTGTTTATCGGAAGCTCCCGGTCTTCCTTTCACCCACTTCCATCTATCTGTCGCTCCATCCGTCCTTCTACCCATCCGTTGCTTTAGACCACAAGGCAATCTCGCTGATTGAAGACTGACCCGCATTTAGTGATCCGAGCGTGGGGGCATGCATGGGATTTAATGAAAAATAGTAATGCTCCATAATGGAGGCAGGTGGAGGCAGAGTTAGATTGGGAGATGTTGGGTCACCCCCGATCTACGCTCTGCTCAGGAACCACTTCACTCTGACCTGGTTTCAGGCATTAAAACGGAGCTGTAAAGGCTGAATCACATGGGTGCCGTGCCATAGAAATCCTTTGTTGTTATTGTGGAGCTGTTACAGCAACAGCTTGGGAAATTTGCCGGAATCCTATTTTTGAGCGGTGGTTGCCTGACAGCTTTGTGACAGCTGTGTAACAATTCAGTAATTGTTTGCTCAGACGCTCAATATACAAATTGCCCTAAACAGCCACGCTCGGTGCGCTTTGAAAGTAGAATATACAGGTGTGTGTGGGAGTATTTGTGATGTGCTATAGGAGTAGGCCATGGTGCAAAATTATTTAATCATGCATGAAAAATCATGTATAATCTTTTGAAGCAGGTTTACCGTGCCATTTATAATGCACTGAAAATATCATTTTACTGCAGTTTGTGTATACATATAATAGATTTCTCATGTATAGAAAATACCATGTATGTATACTGCTGCATATGTGCAACATCCAACTGCCAGTACCAAGCTGAGAGAGAGAGAGAGAGAGAGAGAGAGAAATAAGACCATCACAGATTGTGTTTTTAAGTTTTTGTTCAAAATATTTTTATCCTGAGATTTTTTATCCAGTTTCAAGATGTATAAGTTATCAAGAACCGAACAAAATTTTTATTAAAGACAATTTTTTGCAACTTTATTTATTTGTATTAAATAAAGCTGTCCTGGAGCTACTGCATTGCACAAAATCTTCATCTTAATAAATCATTTTGTCTCATATTCAGTGAAAAAAATCTGCCTGTGGGATGAGATAATCCCACTTGTTTCCAGTGCTAATCAGCTTCTCTCCAGAATTTTGTTGAATCAAGTGTCGTTTTTTTGATATTAGTGGGCTGATCTGCCTCATTCTGCCCTGTTTCAACATATTTATACCTAAACAAGTGCAGCTGCATAGGAAATAAATGGGATTATTTCATCCCACTGGCAGAATTTTTTCACTTGTTTTAAGAAAAACAAGAATTGAGACTTTAATATGAGACTAAATGGCTTGTTAAAATTTTTGTGGTGTGTATATCTTTGGCAGTCTTGGCAATTTCCAGTGAGAGTGTCAGTCATAATAAGCAGGAAGCCGACACATTGATAGGTGGAGTCAGTCTGACAGTAACTATCCCCTCAGCTTTTGAAGCTTCTCAACAACTTTTCTCAGCAGGAGCTCTCTGTAATGAACAAGACCAAAGTTGAGATATGAATTTCAAATCACTTAAACGCTTCAGGTGCACTTCTTTTTGCCTTGTCTCACGCATACAGTTTGAAGTCATTGGGCACACCCAGTGGGTCCATTGATCCTGGCAGGTTTAATCAGGCGCAGAAATGTTATCTAGTTGATCACAAAGGTGCCTCACATTCAGGAAGATTAAAATTGTCATGCACGGGGCTTTAAAGCAATTCCTCAACGACTTGTGACTCAACTAGACAACTTCTCAGCACTGAGATGCCTAAAATAAATTCAACTCTCAAAGATGACAAGACACCACGCAAAGTTTTATCTTGTCCTTCTAGTGTTTCTCCTTCTCACAGGTAAACATTTAATATGCACGACTAGGCTGTATCATGCATTACACAGAATACATTAGCATGTAGAGCACGCTAAGCACGTTGCATAATTTCAGCAGCTGACATTTGCATTTAAAAAATTAACACCGGATATGGGAGAGTCCACACGCTTTTCTATTCTAGCAGTATTCTATGCAAGCAGCAGGGCATACATTAATTGCCAGTCTGGATCTGCTCCAAATGTCTCAGTTTCAGACTTTCAAAGTTCTTGATTCTTGCCTCTGCCAGGTATCACCACTGTGCTCACCATGACTACCATCAACACTCACCTGAGGGAGACACTCCCCAAGATCCCTTACGTCAAAGCCATAGACATGTACCTGATGGGCTGCTTCGTCTTTGTCTTCCTGGCTCTGCTGGAGTACGCGCTGGTCAACTACATCTTCTTTGGACGGGGCCCTCAGCGCCAGAAGAGGGCGGCCGAGAAGACATCGGCGGCCAATAATGAGATGATGAGGATGGATCCAAACAAGGTTGGAATAGCTGATTTTTATTTGGAAGCTACAAAGTAATGGTACAATCTCCAAAGCTGATATACTTTTAATTTGCTTTTTAGATACCTTATCATTTAGCATAGACTCTCTTCAAACAATTTAATAAGCAACCTTTGTGTTATGCAACAACTTTTCTCTGAATGGCAAGTACATAGACGTGCACATTTTCAAATGAAAACAGTCCCATCACTTTTGTTCTGGATTCAAAGAAATCAGATGTTTTCTTTATTATGCATTCAATTATTCACAAAATTGTCCAAGGAGCTCAGAATAATTAAAACCAAAAAGACAAGATGAAATGTCACCACTTCAAATGAAGGGTCGGCCTAATGATTCCTGCCTCCTCTGTGCCGAGTAAAGCCAGCCTAATAAGCTTGTGCAACCCCCTGTATGAAATCCAAATGAGACATATTGCCAGCTAAAACAGAGGAAAAGAAGGTCTCTCTGTGGCTTTGGTTCTTTGTCTTAATAAAATGGGCTGCACTCACTTTCCCATTTTGTGTTCCCAATTGAATTGAATAAAATGGTTACTGTGAGAGATGCAAAATGGCCAGAATAAAATGGCTGCATATCAACTGAATACAAAACGCCTATTAGAAAAGATTCAAACTGGCCTCAGCAAAATGACTGCATCATTAAATTATAACATCAAGTGAATGCAAAGGATGTAATTAAAAGTACACAGATGTATTACCTTGAAAAAAGTGTGGTTTAGACAGGAGCCTTATATTTAGAGCTATGTAGTTTACAAGCATGTATAGAGATATTAATTATATTAATCCTTGTGTGAACACAAGGATTAAAATATCTCATAAAATGTACATTGTTGTCAGTTTGTGCCCACCTACACAAACTCAGTCCCACACATTATAATCACTCGAATAACCATGGCAATTTTGTATGCTTGCAGTGGCTGGTGGGGAATGTAGTTGGGAGAGATGATACTTTGTATGCCAGAATGAAACAAAGGGACCTTGATGGTCATGACTCGATGTGGGAACCAATCTTTGTGGATGATGCTGCTTTAGGACTAGGAGATCAAAAGAATAAGGTACTGGTCCAAGCCTATTTGAAAAGTGAAAATATAAACTTGTCACAATGTTAAATTAACTTGGTTAAACTACTTTTATAAACTACAATTAAATGATTTTTCCATACTTCACAGACTATGGGTTGCTATTATCTTCCCCATCGAACCATAAAGAGACTAATCAGTGTTTCAGAATTGTTTCATATTTTCAAAACACATGACTTTGGTATTTAACATTTTTCCAAAAGAAGCAATGATGCTGCTGCTCCATGTTGTTAATACAGCAGACAAACTTTATTGCTTTCCCTTGGCAGATGGACCCGCATGAAAACATCCTTCTGGGCACCCTGGACATTAAGAACGAGATGGGTGTTTCAGAGCTGGCTTTGGGTCTCAATGACCCACGAAACACCATGCTGACGTACGACAGCTCCACTCTGCAGTACCGCAAAGCGGGGCTGGCCAGGCACAACTTTGGTCGAAACGCGCTGGAGCGCCACATGACTCAAAAGAAGAGCCGCCTACGGAGGCGCGCATCACAGCTAAAGATCACCATCCCAGACTTGACTGATGTAAACTCTATTGACAAATGGTCGAGGATGATCTTCCCAACTGTCTTTTCCTTCTTCAATATCGTTTATTGGCTTTACTACATCAATTAAAAGCAGGACGTCAGTGAGGGCAAGAGCAAACGACAAAATATGTTGCTCATTTTTGTTTTGTATCTGGTTTGTTTCATTTTTATGTGACGTCACAACACAAGACTGAATTACTATACTGAACATCACTGTCAGGACCGGACTGTCCATCTTTCCTTGGAACACCGCAATTGCTGGCTAACACATGAAAACCTTATGGGAGAGAGATTAAAAACATATATATGGTGCCTGTTCCTCAGTAAATGTTTAGAATTTTACAGATCTAGTGAATTGTGTATTTTGCCATTTTTAAATGTTTGTTTGCATATATTTTTCTGTTTCTATTTTGTTAAATTTACAATATATTTAATTTGTTGCCAAAAAATATTAGTTAGAGACACGTTACATTGATATATTGGTTTTAAATTACCTAATAATTTTATTGATACTTCCTAAAACAAACAAAGCAAGTTTCAGGTTAACAGGGTTTTCTAAGACTCAGTAGTTCAGAGACTAAATCTACTGTTACTAGAATTTACTTCATCTTTATATTATGGAGATCTGCATTTCACATTTTACAGTATAATGTAATGTGAAATTATTACAAAGGGATTTCAGATCAACCTTTTTCTACTTTAATATGATGGGGGCACTGTACAATTTATTTCTAGGCATTATCTCAATTCCATAAAACGTTTTGATAGTTTTTAAGATGACATTAGGCAAAAGAAACTAAGATCATTCCAAACATTCCAGTTCAAGGAGCTCAGCACATTAAATGCCATAGTACAGAGAGGCCTAATTGGACAAAAAAATGGATTTGCATCTTTTGTGCTTTTCACCGTGTCAAATAAAAACACAAAACTGAAGGACAGAGGAATGGAAAAAACTAAAAATGGAGATTATATAAAATAATATCTATGTTTAGCCACATTTTGCTTCAGTTGATCAACTATTAGTGAGGCTGAATTTGACCCAAAAGGAACATGTCCATGTCTTTAAGGAGGGTCATATTGAAAGTAAATAATTTCCTAAATCCTAAGGTCACTTGTCCATGTAAATGTCATCTGTATAACATTATCTAGTGCACCCTGCAAATTATCCTTTCAACTCTAAACACATATTCCAATATTCATTAAAATATATACACAATTGACAACACATCCTCATATCTAAATGCCAGAATAGTTGCACCATTTAATTTTCGGTTTATTTAAAACACAGATGGAAAGACTAAACTATTTGGTCCTATCGTGGTTCAGAGAGATGACAGAATGCATAAAAAGCACAAAAACTTATTTATTTATTTATTTATTTGTCAATGCATTTCCACCATTCCACTTCTCCTTCCAGATTATTACAATTATCATATGATAACAAGCTATTAATAAAATATTGTTTTGTGATTTTAAAATGGGTTGATGTCCCTTAAAGAAATGCCAGTAAATTTAAATCTACTTTCTGAGAAATTATTACAGATTATTTAATATTGATGCTCCATCTTTGAATATACAGTAGGTAGATTTTATACAACATTTTGCACAAAAGATCTTGAAAGCCATAGTGGCTGTATAGTAGTTGTTTCAATACCTGGTGCTCGTGAGGCCCTGTGTCCTCCTCTGTGGGCTGGAACATCATAAATATGACAATGGTTTCTGTAATGGTTTATTGGTTTAAGTTTATGTTTCAGTCACGCCAAGATTAACTAAAGCCACATAAGGTGAAACTTTTATGTAAAAAGTCTCATCAGCTTAAATCAAGGTGTGGCTGCAACAGAGAAGTCCCATTTCCCTAATGGAGACCTTGTAGATTTGCCCTATTTACCTAAATGGCCATTGGATATGGATGTGCACACTTATCTGCCCACAGAAAGTGATAAATAAAAAGTAAAGAGTGAAAACCATCCTGTCTCTCAAACAGCTGTAAGTCATCACTTTGTGCAGAGAGAGATATTTTGCCTCTCCCTCCTTTAGTATAAAGCAATCATAGAGTTGTCAGACTTATAAATATGTGCATGCTGTGCACAATCAACTGACGTTTTGGTAAGATTTTGGCACACTGAAGTTCAAATTTTAACATTACCTCTCACTGCCAGTTGAATGCACCACATGCAAAGTCGCCTCGTTGTAGCTAAATATCAGATTTTGTGACATTACCAATGATAACGTCTCAGATTTAAAAGTGCTCAGGTTCATTTTGATTGTACCTCTACACGCAATCTGGACACACTATTGCTGCCCCTGTACAATATAAAAGGAAATGAAGAGCAGGAACAAGTAATGTTGTGTTACACCAATAAATACAGGACATGTATGATGGGTATTGTGGGACTCCATGTGATTAAATCTCATCAAAACCAATATTTATGACCAGATCTCCAAAAATCACATTGAAAAGACAAAAGTAGCCTTTGTCTTACCTTTTTTTTTTTTACCAGTCCACCTGAAACAGCAGGGATCTAACACCAAGGATTAATTTAGCCTGGTGTCACATTAGATTGCGGAAGAGTGGATAACACTCAACCATGAATATTTTAATTGGTGTCTACTTAAAATGTAGCTACATTTTCTCACACTGCATGCTCTAATTCCTTCAAATTCAGAGTTTTCAATCACGCTCTTGTTTCTTACTTTTGAATCAAATGAGCTCATTGAATTGTTTTTTTGATTAGGTCTATGTTTATTTTCTCCCTCCACAACTGAAATATTGTATGTAAACACAATTTTCCTGCGGCAAGATAATTAAAGAACTAGGTGATTTGTTTGAGATGAATAGGATAGTACATAGCTTAGAAATTGCAGCTTTTTGTGTTCTTCCACAATCGTAGAAAGTCTGTCTGGCTGGTAGTATTGTTGATTATTATTATTTTGATTAAAGAACAAAATTTTAGCATTACAGTTAATAGCGGAGACTGTACAGAAAATGCAATTATTCAATTAGCAAAGAGTGATTTTAAGATGCATTTCCAATGCACTGCCACACAGCTGTCACATAAACATACATTACAGTTCTCATTTCAAACAAAGTCCAATTCAGTTTGACCCTCGGACATTACCTCACTTGTATTTACATGTTACTCTGAAAACTCTATTATTTCATCATGTTTTAATCATTCATAATAGAAAACAACATAAACTGAATGAACTGATACGTTTATAGAAAAGCTGATTATTTTAACATGCAGTAATTTGAATAGCATCATCTTTAACTGTTACTTTATTCTCACTCTTAACAAATTTGTTTCTATAAAGGTTTATAGAAAAATATCAAAGGAAGACTCTGGCCTGCTAGATTCTACCTTTTATTAGAAAAAAAAAAAAACTTTATTGGCATTGTTATTTTTTCTACAGACAGGGAAATTGGGGGTCATCTCCCAAAAACATGTTTCAATAAGCATGTATATATCAGATAATCTATCATTGATCATCAGTTGAAACATATTCTTGCTGTAAATAAATATAAAATTTCCAATGAAAAGACAAAAGGACATTTTCAACGTGATTTATACTGTAATTTAAGGGAGAATGCAAAGGCTGAAGTGAAACAAATAATGTAAATAGCCTATTTTACAGTGTCACTTGATCACTTAGTGAAATTATTATATTTATTTTATTTTTTTGCTCTGCTTAGTCAAGGCACATTTGTTTGGTTTTGCCAAAATGTAAAATGTTATCAAGAATGTAGTTGATGTTATTTTGCAGCACGCGTGAGCTGTAATGTGTCAGAAAAGATATTAGAATTTCTTTTACCAATTATTGGCTAAATATATTACAATTTAAGCTGCTTTTCCAAACACACACAAAAATACACACAAACACACCTCCTAGGAGTCACATGATAAAAAAAGAGAAAATGTTGCATCTCTATCAGATAAATTCACCAATCTCAGGTCAGCACCCTTCACACTAACAAACCTAGAACTATATTTTAGAAAAACTACCTTGGTCAGTCTTGGATCAAATAGTATGTAAACTAAGATTGTTCCAGATATTTTATCTGCAATTGGTTGGCTTTAACAGATGAATATGAGCTATCGTAGAATATTACAAATTATTAAATATACACATAGATGCATGTCTATATATTGCCCCATGCAAACAAAAGCAAAACACAACCCAAATTTTCAGTATTTTTAAAGACATGAAAGTACTGTTGGATCCAGGTCTGTCATAAACAATTGTAATGACAGTAAATTCCTTTCTAAATTATTAGAATATTATTATTATTACTCTATGGTATGATATTGTGTGTTTGAGTGTGAGAGTGCATAGCCTACTGGATGTATGTCAGCCAGTAGTTGTATGTTTCTATAGCACATTTGCAGCTAAAACTGGCAAGAAAGGTCTGCTTCATAAAAAAGGCTCTTTGAATATGTGTTTGTACATCACAGCTTTTTTTTTCTTTCATATATTTTTATACCTATATACTCCTGTGTAAAATATAGCAAAACACTGTTGTCAGGCAAAAACCTTGTAAATCTAATTTTTGGTGATTTTCACGTTTATACTTGAATAGAATGATTACTTTGTCCTCTGCAGGTTAGGAAGATATCATCACATTTGCTCTTGTGAAACCCTTTCATAGTTCCTTGTATAACTTAAAAAACTATGTTTGGTAATAAAAAAAATAGATTTTTTTTTTCCAGAAAATGTTTAAGTTTTGGAAATACAAGGTTTTCATCAGACAGCAGGGTCTTCTTTGGAGAACGATGACGGACGGACTGACATTCGAAAAGCCTAAACGACACATCTTGGTGACAGTGTACATTTGCACACACTCACAGAAGAAGCCTTAGCCTCCTGCTGCCCTGGACTTCACTCCAAGCAGCATCTACCCTGTTTACCCTCTTGACTCCCTCCACCTTGAAATACCCTTGTACGTGCCACTCACCAGAACATTCCCAGAGTTGTACCTTCTCAAAGATAAGCCCTACAAAAGTCAGTGTCTGTCTCTACTACATGAAAAACCTATGGAGATTAATACATTGTCAATAAATATTGTATATAGATCTAAATGTGGGTTGGTTTGTTTATTTTTATAATGCCACTGTATAAGCTGTGAGAAGAAAGAGAGAGAGAGAGAGAGAGAGAGAGAGAGGAGGACACTGTAATGTAGATAGGATGGGAAAGATTAAGGACACATTCACACCAAATGTGTTTGGAGTAGTTTATTCTAACTCTTGGCACATTTGCTCATTTAGTTTGCGTTGTTTGGGCAGATGACAACTCAACTTTTCATATTTTGGCGTGCACCAAATAAACGGCCTGAGACATGTAAAAAATATGGGTTATGGTGCTCTCAAGTAAACTGTGATGGTTCATTAGGAGAGCGAACAAAATCCAACCCAACTACACAAAATGAAAGGAAAATATGTAGTTTTGAGCCGATAGATAGATGCTGACATCTGATATCCAGCCCTTAAGGCACCTGCAGACTTCCAGCGAAGTTACTGTTGTGACACGCAGACACAGCGGTCCCGCCAATACGCTATCCCCTGTTACGTGGTGTGTGATGCAACTTTGGCTTTGCAACTGATGGTTATGTGGGAGCTTTACAGTCTATGCAATATTGTGATAAGGCCCGTGAGAAGCTGCAGAAATAGTACAATATATAGATCTTATATGTAGTTGAGGTCTTCTTCCAATATAGTATTCAAATTATGTCATGGGTCACAAGTTTGCTTTGGTCAGCAATTTGCATCATCACAATAAACAGAGAACTGCAGGGAACTTTGATTGTTAACACTGGGAATGACCATGGGAATAATAACTTTTGCAAGAAATATGATGCATCTGTGATGTAACCAGTGTGTGTGCTGATTACTGACAGGTGGTGGTCCACAACTCTTTACAACTCAAATCACTGTGGGGTTTTCAGTCTTTGGGACATTGACAGACTGGTGCATGATGACTTTACTGGAAGTCTGTGGGTTCCTTCATGCTTGGAAGGCAAAGCGTAACAGAATGAAATGAGGGCAAACCACAACCTCGAATGCTGCCCATATTCAGCTTCATGTGTTCTGCAGATGTGATTGCACAAGGTAAAAAAGCACAGGGAATGTACTTTCATTTGATGTAACATTCATAGTTCAAATGATATGAGTATGGATATACAACTGCAAATACATTACTTATTCAAAAACTTTATTCTCAAGTATTGTATAGCAACAGTGTTACTTTTAGACTGACTGGCAGTGAGGAGCTTAATTTTTAAACTCTGCCATGAAAAAACACTTCTCCTGAATTTACATTTTCAATTTCAAGGTTTTACATCACAGAGATCACCATTAAACATTAAAATGTTGAGGCAAATGATGCTTACCCTCAGCTAAGAGATACTACTAATGCTTAAGTATCTTAATAGAAGCACATTTATACTAGTCAAAGCATGAAAGCTCTGTGTATATTCCTCAAGGGAACTAGGAACTCAAGGGCCCATTTTACACCTCTCATCTTTAATTGTGAATAATTAAAACTCATGACAGTGCTACCAAAATCACCTATGATCTGAATAGATGATAAAGTTGCCATCCAATTAAA
Organism: Neoniphon sammara; assembly: GCA_900302535.1. NCBI lineage: Eukaryota > Metazoa > Chordata > Actinopteri > Holocentriformes > Holocentridae > Neoniphon > Neoniphon sammara. The sequence continues at coordinate 2,850 of OMKZ01015547.1, read as the reverse complement.
GGAGAAGGGTCCAGGGTCCTCTGTGACATTTAATGGGCAGAGTTCAACAAATAAGACAAAAAAGGAGAAAAGGTACTTCTAAGTTTGGAATCAAGAGACATTTTGTGAAATTTAAACGCAGTTCACATCCCAATGTATTATGCAAAAAATACACTGCAAGATCATTGATATGGTCTTATTTCACTGCAGTTCCCCCACCCAAAAAAACAATCTCATAAGATTTTTAGGGTTAAAAGGTTACTTAACCTTTTCGCATAACCTTCTCACAGTTCGTTTGAGAGGACCATGGCCTTTATGGTTGACCCACGACCCATAGGACCTTCTGTTAATCCTGACCGTATCCCTCACCCTTGTCTAACCGGTGGCTCCCTGTCCAACTGTTGAGGTGTTGCCCTAGCCCTAACCCTAACCTTGGCCTTGCTGAAACAGAGGAAAGCATAAGGAGAGATTTTTTTTAAACGTAACCTTTGGGGAAAACCTTGTCTTTCCTTGGCCTGGGTCCTTGTGTATGATTGGGTCTTCCCCAAAGGGAGTGCTTGCGTGACAAGTACCAGTCAGTGCCTTGCCTAGGGCTCTCTATTTTATTTATGAGGTACAATGCACATTAATTAACAGCATGACTGTAAATGAGCCAGACTTAGCTGTAAAGGCTGGTTTTAAACTGCCCAGGCAACGGGTGAGGCAGGGAGAGTATCAGGACAGCCCTCCACCACACCTAAACATAACCCACCCAATCTGAACCCTCAACAAATATTTTAGGGAGCTGCTGGAGCTCGGTGGGGTGGGGTCTTTGGTCAGCACCAGGGGCTCAAGCATATACAATAACTCACTAACTGCCAAGGCTGGATTTACACAAACATACCACACAGCCGAGCCATTTTAACATTTTAACAGGCACAAACCAGTCCTATTTTTATGTGACTCTAACCTGAACAGAATACCATGACAATCCAAACATCCAGATAAATAGTTAGCCAGGAGCGATACTAAATCTTTATTTGAAAGTCTGCAAGAAAACACCAATACATACCGATGCTAAGCTTCTCTTTCTCTCTGTGGGTGTCAATAACAGGGACCAGGACCTGAGAGGGAAAAAAGAAAAATAGAAATCTATAAAATAGCTACAGTCACTCTTCAGGAAACCTAAATCCGCCTTTCCCAGTGTGGATATCTATTTTCACTCCTACAGGGAAACCAGAACAATTTTAAAAGATTAAATGACTATATCAGGGGGAGCCTACCTCATCATTTACTCTAGGCAGACCAGACCAGATTCAGTGGACCCCAGAAATGGCAAGAGACATCCTGGCCCACTGATGAGAACAGTTCAATTTATTTATTTCCAGCCATGCCAGGATACCAGGAAGAAGGGCCTGGGTCCTCCAGCCAATGCCACAAGTAAGTCACCAGTCACCAGGTCCTGGAGAGACTATTCCCCTTCCCTCCCTCTGTCCTCATCCCATTCCCCCTTGGGAACAACTTAGCAAGCCGTTTAGAAAATCAATCAAAAAGGACAGATGGACCTTGGTGGCACACACCGGCACAGCAGACCTTACAGACAGTATCTCACTGGCAGAAAAAGAGGCAATCAAACAGCTTGAAAACAATCCTAATATAATCATCAAATCAGCAGACAAGGGGTCCAAAATAGCCATTATGGATAAGCAGCAATATGCTCTGAAGGCCAATAGACAACTGACCAATGAAAAATATTACAAACACATTCCAGAAAAATACAGCCTAATCAAACAGATACACAGAGACACTTTCTGCATGGCCCAGAAAATCCCAGGCCCAGGGGGGTTTATGTACTTACCAAAATTCACAAGGAACCAGCAATGTAGACAGTTCTCTCTGAAGTTCCCCTCAACAGACCTATAGTCTCAGATTAAAACAGTGTCGCCTACAATGCACCATAATATACTGACTACTAACAAGGTCCCCCTTTCCACCAGGTATTCCAGTTAGTTCCAGGCCTGGTTTCTCACCACTGGAATCTATAGTCTATACAAAAATATCAGTATCAGTATCTTGATCATGACAAATCTATCACTGGACTGGATGCATTTCCAACAGATATTTTTTCCTAAGTGAGACAATCAAAGCAACATAGTAGACACATCATGTGCTGCTTTTCCTTCAAATGAAGCATGTTAGCAGTGTTAGTTATCTCTTTGAAAACATTTAATGAATCAGAAGCAGCACATGCTACCCTTTCACATACAGCTATGCAGTTTTTGATCTTACTAAATAAATAGATAAATAAATCTCAATCAGAACATTTTAAGACATTAATGGGAGTGATTTTGTTGTGTTTGATCTCAAAATATAACCTTGTTCAGAGTGCATTTCCAAGACAGTCTTTTTTTTTTCCTTCTTCAGACTGCTTGTTAGACCAAACCCACGGATCCCAACTCTCCCACGAGGAAGCCAAGCTCACATACAAACATACATTCCTACCAAGATGAATCCTTGGGGTAACACGAGGCATGGCTTCAAACCACGCTTGCTTCACACACATATGTTCAGTGAATTTTTACATATAGAAACAGGGAAAAAAAATTAATAAAAAATTCACACCCCCTTTTCTATATCTAAAGATGACTATCAGAAACTACAGTCTGCTAAATGGATTGGAATGGAAAAAGGTTGTAGCTGACAAGTTTATGTATTTTTCAACGTGCACTTAAAAGGTGCATTGACATGGAAACCAAATGAGAGGTTGTAGTGTTTAGTTAGAATGTGTTGTAACCTAATGAAAACCTCAGGCTGTACATTTAAGTTATGACCTTCAAGAAGCAAAAAAAAAAAAAAAAAAAAAAAAAAAAAAAAAAAAAAAAAAAAAAAAAA
>OMKZ01015546.1:0-14048 GCA_900302535.1 Neoniphon sammara | reverse complement strand
ATAACTCCTGGGCTGCCTCTCCTTCTGGTCCTGGCGAATTCATAAACTAAGTGTTACCAGCGAACACGGTGCTAAAGTTTGTAGCCTGAGGCCTCCAGTAAGTGGTAAATTCAGTTTTATAAAAGTGAAAAAACAGGAGATCGATCTGCAGCGTTAACCAGTCACTGGTAGCTCATCAGTCACAACCTGTTGAAGCAGCTTGCCACCTTTTAGTGCACTTATGTTTTTTATGTTGTTTTTTTTTTTGAAACGGAGAAATTTAAGTGGCGTTAAGGTCAGAGGTCACCTTACTGGGAGTTTTACAGGCAGGTTTTATTGGGTGTGTTTGCACTCCGTACCTTGCCCTTGCTCGTGCTTGCTGAGCGGGACTGGCTAACTAGTGAGAGGCTCACTGGCCAGGAGCATCTGTCTCTCTGCACACTCTTGTCTCTGCTGGCAAGCGAGCACTCTGGTGCGAGCCTGCCACACAATCATTGTACCACGGCTCCACTGTCACTAAATGGCACGTTCTCTCAGCCCCAGTCCTCTCTTTCCTAGGCACAGGCTTCTCCAGCTGCAGCCTAATTTCCTGTGACTTGCCTAATTACTGTAATTAAGGATTAATTGCCATTAATTATTCACACATAAGCTCATCGCAAATCATGGGGTAAATGTCTTATGAAAGCTGCCATACAAGCCATGTATAAACACACTAGGATGCTCCAGGCTGCTGAATCGATCACTCAGCCCTCCAGCAAATCTCCACGCCACACTTAGGAAAACAGCGATAACTCTCCCCAAAATCAACAGCCTATCCAGGTGATGGAGGAATCAATTCACATGCTTTATTCGTCTCAGCTCCATCCAGTTATTTCCAATCGGGCTTTCAGAATCTTTAAGGCACCAAGCAGACAGAGAAAAATGTCTACGAAATGTCTCGCATGTAAACAATAACTTTTGATATAAAAGGTATGATGGCTCCAAACAGGACTGAGATTGGGGCGGGGGGATTAAGCTGTGTGAGGGATAAAGATAAGTAAAGGTTAATTCTACTTTAATCTACTGCTGTCATCTTCTCCCTGATGTCAACAGCATAAGAAGCAGTCTATTCCATCTGCGATCACAGTAAAGAGGTGAGGGGACATGAAACTCTAGTAAAATTTACACCAATCTGTCATGATTAAGGCTCATCCCTGAAAACTGGTAGGAAATCTATAGATGCGGCACATTATTTTTCATTGCTTTTTGAGTTTCAGGAGGTCCACTAAGGACTGGGGGATTGATTTTGGGTCAAGGAGAAATGTGTTCTTGTCCCCCTATGGGATTTTTTTTTTTTTTTTTTTTTTTTTTTTGGTCCTTTACAACAAAGGAACCAGTGAGGTCTGAATGTGGAACCATCCAGCTTTTGGTGAAAGAGGAACTCAGACATAATGTAGACAAATATTTACTCTTCCCAGTGCAATTCCCAAGCTCTTTTTGAGGCAATAGTTTTTAAAGCTCCGGGTTCATAAAATCATAATAATGGCTATAATGTAAATCTGCTCCGTATGAAATGTCTTCCAAGGGGCCGCATGAAAACAGTATTTAAAATCAGACACTTTTACAAGGCTTTAAATCAGCAGTTTGGCCCAAGTCTTCTATGTGTCGAGAGAGAGAAAAAGGAACAAGTAAACTGTCTGGTCCTTCACGCCGGGTCTGCAAGACCTCACAGCAACACGACGAACTCCGTCATAATATACAAAACTGACAATTATTTTTCTGGATCCTGGAGTGGTGTCTGCAAAGGCGCTGTCGCCACGGTGACATGGCGCACCATATCTGCTGCCCCAGGTCTTTTCCCCTGTAAACACCAGTCACCGAGCGAGGGGTGGGGCTGGAGGTGGAGGGGAAGAGAGGGCACTAATTGTTAGGCTAAAGGCAGCTGTGGCAGATTAATGCAGGAAACATTTTCATTTGGGCACATAAGTTTGTGTGTCTGATTTAAACATTTATGTTAATGGACCTTCTGGCAGCTCTTTAATGCTTTACACACTCTTGTAAACAACTTCTTTGCAAATCCATCATTTGGCCATCCCACATCCCTGCAAAATCCAAGCTGCACAGGAAGAGGGAACAGATAACAGCATTCTACATCAAGACAAGGGGATAACAAGACTTGAGACATACAGAGGCGGCTTGAGCCAATGCTGGCAGAATTTCCCCCGATCAGCATTATTGCAGCCAGGGTTTAATTTATAGAGCTGAGCCAGTCCTGTTTTATGCGTTTGCTAGATTAATGTGCGGAGCCATACTTTTTTACTGCTGTGGTCTTTGATCAAGTTCAATTTATTGGGATTAACCTGAGGTTCAAGCGTGGTCTATGATCCATTTCAAGTCATTATAAGAAGCCTCTATTTTCTCCACCTGTGATTGAGTTTCCAGTGCTTCTAATTAAACACAAGTATAAACTGTCAAATCCATCTTCCAATTATGATAGTTCTGTAATGACCCCTTGCTAAGACATATTAATTTCTACTTATTGTGAAGTTAGTTTCATACCTTGCGACTTGAAAATGTGCCCCTTAAATTAGTATGTGTTAATTGTTACCTAAGCAGTGCACTGCTGTGGTAAATACTATTGTTCACTGATAAAAGAAGTGCCTGAGCGTACTCTGGTGTTAATATAGGGACGTGTTGTGCAGTCAACGTGTCACTGCACAGTGTGTCGGCATGTGAGTTACAAGACCCCACAGCCTGTGCAACTATCTGTGGACCCTTCTGCCCCCACACATTTCACACTCCCACCTCCCTCTGCATGTCACCTCCCAACACGCACATGCATCATTGCGTCATTGATGCCTAATTGATACTTCCCTATTTTTTGTCACCTTCCCTCTTTGTCAGCTGGCTTAGTTCTCCGTGTCGCTTTGCATTTATGGACTCCCGACTGCCTTGATCTCGGTAATTAGAGTTTATGTGCTAATTGGTGTAAATACAAAGATGGGAGTTGCAGGCGAACATTTCACGCTGCAGCTATAAATTGCGGCTGTGGTAAGTGTGGGTTGTGGTGCTGAAAGGACAGCAGAAGTGTCTCTAGGAAACTGCCTTTTCTGTCATCAGCCTCTTCCTTAAATTAAACATCCAAAGCAAAGTACCACAGGAAGCTTGAAAAATATTTGGACAACTAACACATTTTTCATGGCTTTGCAAGTCTAATTATTATACCTTTGGGTGCCAACTGATATAGTGACTTATGAGGTTAAAAATCCAAAGGGTCAGCTTCAATATGAGGACATTTTCATCCGTACATTCTGCATCAGATGGCAATATGGTCCTCTATTTCAAGGTGCCAAATCTGGACAGATTAACTTGAATACAATTGCCATTTTGTATGTATTCAAAAATCCTGAAAAAGCAATTACTTCTAGATGTCTGCAAACCAATGATACCACCAGAACTGTGATATCTAAAATTGATGCTTTATCTTATCTGTAATAGGAACCTGATGGTTTAACATGTTTATACTGCAAAGTAGTTATGTTACAGCAGTTTACAGTCTCCAAAATTCTACACTGAATGACCAATGAGACAATGGCATGCAAATAAAGTGTAGTATTGGTGCAAAGAAAATTTGGTATCAACAATTGGTGCTGTTTCTGTGCTGTAGATTTTTTCAAGTTACTGCATGATCAGGATTGATGGGAGCATACTAAAGATCACTACAAACCCTGACATAAGCTGCCCTAGTCATATATCAAAAATACGTTCTTATTATTGTCAATAATAATGCAAATGATAATAATAACCAATATACTGTACATGTGGAAATGTGTACTTTTTGTCTACTCTTTACTAAGATACTAAGATATGCAGAAAATCCACATTATGAAAATCTAAAACAAAGTAAAAATAGCACCTTGCATGTAAATACATGGCATGAGAGGGCTATAGCACATCTGAGCCAGGTGCGACTGGGTGTAGTTGCACCTGGTTGAATACGTGTGAACAACTGCTTGTTTGCTGCACAAATAAGGATAAATCCCATGTGTTTGGCCCTTCAGCACTGTAATGATTATTGTTAGAAGCTTGATCTTTACTCAAATAAATGCCTAAAATATATGTGGAGAAGCCAGTGCAGGTGGTTAACTGTTCACAAATTCACTTCATGGTGCATTCTACACTTTATGTACTTAGCTTGATATATTACGCAAACCAGCCTACAATAAGTGAAAACAGGAGAATTGGTCAACATTCATCAATCATCTTCACTGTAAACTAGCCCCATAATAAAGAGCTGTGCAAGAAAACAATACACTCCAAAAGAACTGAAAGAGGATAGACAGAAAGGGTTTTCATGGAGGTAATGATGTTCAACAGTATGTCTGGTTAAAAGAAAAAAAATATCAGTGACACATCAGTTTAATATGTCTTGATGCTTAAAGTGACTAGACCATTTGACAGCCAAAATGATGAGTATAAAGCCCCAACATCAAAAAGCAGCTTCTCTGTGTAAGTCCTGCTATTGGTACACTCCAAATTAAAACTATAACAATGCATTTCTAAAGCCATCTGCTTAAAAATGCTAAACTTCACTAAATATTTCCAACAGACACAATTATGCAGCTATCAAGAAGCAAACTTTTGCGCTGATTAAAATTGTGGCTCGAGCGTGCGCTTTTCACATGCAAACACACAGATGGATGTTTCTTTCCCCCCTTTTCATTTTCGACTTGGTTCTTTTTAAACTCTGTGTTGTCAGCAGATGTCCTTCTAACGGAGACAAAGAAAATGAGAGGGGGCTGGATATCATCAGCATAGAAATGAGCCTCCTCTCGCTGCCCCTTCTAAGGCACAGCCACAGCGCCGCTCCAGCCACTGCACTACCTTTTCAACTTGCAAATGACAGTGTCACCAAATGCTATCCTTCCATCAATCAAGTCGGGGGGGTCATGAATATACAAAAGGCAAAGCGGAGACTGGCTGCCTCCCGCCGCTCTACTTGGCCCAATTATACAGGCTCAGCTTTCTCCTCTGAGCTTCCACTTTTTTGTTTCAGTCTAAAGGGTACAGTCCTAGGCAGCCCCAGGCTTAATCAAGGTAGGTCACGCATACTGGACCTCTCAAGTGGACTGCAAATGCAAGTTAAATGTGGACACCAAATGTCATCTTTCTTTTACATCATTACTGCTAGGGGGCAAAGACAGCAGGGGTCAGTTCCGCACCCCTTTTTTCCCCCTGCACACTCTGCCACATCCCATGTACTGAAGTCCTCCTGTTTCCCCGAGCACAAGACCAGACCACTAGGCCGCCGCAGACCCCTCCTCTCTCTCTCTCTCTCTCCCAGAGCCGCTCTGAGGCAGCCTGCTTGCCCCTTTCTTTACCCCAGCTGTCAGATCTTACTAGTGAATTAGCATTCTAACGGATACGCCTCAACCTGGGGATGAATTAGCGCACAGGAGTAACTAATGACCTCCCTGCTGAAAGTGGACCCGATAGTCGATGGCACAGCTGATCAATACCACAGCTCCAGCTCACCTTACCCTCTCTTCTCTCTTTTTTAGCCTCGGCTGAAATCATTTCCCAGCCAAAGAAGATGCATTAAAGACACCCAAAAACGAGACTAGCCACAGGAGTCGCACCGCATTACTGTACGAGAGACAGGCGCAAAACGTGTCAATGCCGCCGAATGGCGGCTGCTGAACACAAAAGCGCGCTGGTCAATAATATCTCTTTGTTGTGAAGTCATTATGCTGGATGGAAAATGTAAACAAGACAATCCATGTGTTAATATAAGTAATGTTACCTGATAGCATCAATCACCGCGAGCAGCAATTGTGTTCTTGTTCTGTGGTGACAAATTGTTGTGTAAGCTGACTAATCAATCACCTCGTTAAAACTGATGATTCTAATTGTTTATGATGAGTGTGGCACTGATGCAAAGGTTAAGGCTCTTTCGTTATGTTGAAAGCGGGCTGGCTGAATGAATTCGTCACATAAAAGCATTGCGCTGATGAAGTAGGAGTGGATGGTCCTCACCTTCTTATCTGAACACTTACAATGACTTCTTTATGAAGCTCTACCACCAACAAACTCAATATAATCACCCGTTTCTTCTCTAAGAAAAGAAGAGCCAATGACAGTTTACTGTAAAAGCATGAAAGGAGGCGGCTGTCAATTTTGTTTATCAGTATTAAGACCTTCTGAAAACAAAAACTCCACAGATACCTGGTAAAATGTGTTGGGTCTGAAATAGATGTGACAAGCTGTTTTGGATGAGCTTTGATCAGCTTTTTTGATGTGTTAATGTGTCTGCAGAGGCGCCGTAATCAAGCCACGGTAAGTCTCACAGGAGTGTGGGAAAGCAGAGGGTTAATATAGGCCTACGGCTGGGAAAATAAATTACTCTAAATATGTAAGTGGACGTTGGAATGGGCGCTGTAAGAGCAGAGTGGGTTTGGGTAAACCAACAGTCTGTCTGCAGTAATTTATAGACAGCTATGATAAATACTATTTGTCCATGACAGTCACATGAAATAATAAACCATGGCTGGCTATAAACATTACTAAATCCTGACACTATTGATTTATAATGTCTAACAGTGACATCAAACCAAACAACTGACAGAAACAATGCCAGGGCTTTAGGAGCAGTTTGTCAACTATTAATTCTGTCAAAAGGGGTTTCGCTCTAAGCTGAGAGAGCTTGTCTTGCAGTTGTCAATCCCTCCGCTGGAAATGACTGCAGCACGTCCGCGGGTAAGGGCCCTAGGCACTGCTCCGTTAGCCCTAATTACCCCCATCCCTGCTTTGGCAACGACAAGACCAGCCTCTATTTAAAATGCATGTTAATTATGCAAATTATTAATTGGGCTGGTGCTTGAGGATTTGTGTTTATGCCCGGATTACAGTTAATAACTGTATCAAGCTACGTTTTAAGCCTGACCTATGACAAGTAATGCTGAGGTGCTGAAAGGGATATTTTCCAATACATTACCCTCTCTTCTCTTCCAAGTCCATTCCCCATTACAGGAGGCTGAATAAATGACATACAGATCCTCCAACCTCGCAAAAAAAAAAAAAAAAAAAAAAGAAAGAAAAAACAGCCTATGGCTTGGATCTACACTGCTGCACTACTGTAACGTGATGCATTGTTCAAAGGTTTTTGTGGGAATAAGGTTATGTTTGCTGGTGGCTATTAAGTATGCATGTGTGCATGCACGCATGCACACATTTATATAGGCAGACACCCAAACACACACACCCAAACACACTTACAAGCACACACGTACACACACACACAGTAGAGGGTCCTATTTCATGGCTATCCAGGATTAGCTGTCAGGCTAATTGCACACACCTGTGATGGGGACCACACATGCTCTGTCACCACCTGCCAACAGTCTGACTGCAGTCTGCACTCTATGATCACCCAGTTGCCATCAAGTTCAAGCAGGGATTTTATGAATGTGCACCTAGACGTCTTGCACCCCGCACCTATCTGAAAGCCCTCTAAACACCATGTAATGGCCATATTTGTAAAGGGTTCACAAGTCCTTTCTTAATACACCACAGTGTGATGGCAAAGCGTGAATCTGACTCAAGGAAAACCTGTGACAACATGTCATGTATACCTAGTGTATCATGCCCACATACTGTACCCTCCTCAAATTCCTCCTTATGTCCCATGAACTCTTTGAGATTATGGACAGCTTCATAAAGGTTTCTCCAACTGAGGTCTGTACTGATGCAATAAATATTTAATATTTGAATTCAGCTCAGAGTTTGAGTTGTGTGTCACAGTTTGCCTGTTTGCGACTGTACTATAGGTTCAGTACGGATTTGCCTCAGCTCCACACACTGCTCCAGATCCTGCCTGAGCTTGCCAAGCCTTTGGGAGCACTGGGAGTGCTCCCTGGATGGGGTTAAGCTTGATTTTGTGTGCAGACAGTCATGCATGAATGAGAAACTGCTACACAATACCCAAGAGGTATGAAAGGAATATCAACAGGCAAAACCTTGGCATTAGAAGACTAGATAAACATTTCATTTAGTCTTCTCTTTTCCTGCAGGCAATTTCCTTCCTTTCTGTTTTTTTTTTTTTTTTTTGCAGGTCAAGACCCAATGCATAGACATTTAACCCTGTGATTTGAAAACAGAAGAATGATCAGGTGGTCCAGAAGGAAAAGAGTATACTGTCAAAAAATGTGGTGGTATTTTTTTTTATAGAAAACTGGCTCTTGATGTGATGAAAAAGAAGCGAATTTGACTTTCTTACTGGCAATGGTCTTAAAATGTTTTTAAGAATTATTAGGTGTGAAGAAAAGAAAAGAAAAAAAAACTACAAGTCCAAATCTTAGACAAAATCTGCCAACCTGCCTCCTTTTGGTTAATTTCTTGTTGTTATCACATAACCTAAACTTCACCTGACTTTCACCATAACCTGACTGGTTGTATTATAGGTTACCTAAAATTGATCCCGTCCTATCAGATTAGCATGCCAGCTAGCTACAACGACTAATGTTAGCTAGCTAATCTCCTCATTTCTATCCCATTTCATTCTAAATTCTTGAACATACTCTGAATCCTGAATTTATTTTTAATTGGGAGGTTCTGTAATACAACCAGACACAGTTTACGATTAAACAGTAAGACTGCAAAAGGAGTGTGTGTCAGCCAGTCAGCAGTCTTTCCAGTTCCTGCCACGACCGAAATGGTTAAGGGCGCATTAAGCTGTTTTGCTCAATGGCCCTTGACCAATATAAAGAAGTACTGAGATAGCATGTTCTGATTTACACCCTGTGACGACATTATGAATGCATGCAGGCACATGCATGAACACCAACAAACAGTTACTGAAAGACAAAATGAATACATGTAAAAAAAAATAGATAGATGGATGGATAGATAGATAGATACCGTAGTGTTAAAAAAAACAAATGTAATCTGTGAGACTAATGTAATAAACCTGATAAAAGACAAAATCCATACAACGGCAAACAGTCTTTCCATTTTTTTTCCAACAGAGCCTTTTGTTTGTTGGATTTAAATTATAGCTTGATTAAAGTCTAAGAACAGGCTACAGTAAATCCTGTGTGAATGTTTGCTGCAGTTCCTCTAAAATGGGAAATATTGATCAGTATGATTTCCCTGGGTACTAGGGAGCTGTGGAGGAAGAGTGAGAGACATTATTTAAGGGACATGGAGCCTAAGTAAAAAAAAAAAAAAAAAAAAAAAAGTGACGTTATGGCCTATGCCTTGAAACATGACTTCGTCTGAGTGGCCTTTGATGGTAAGGCAAAAAGGTAGTTCATCATTGCCTGCATGGGAACCGGGGGAGGTGGTTGTCTTGTGTTGATTTTACATTATTAATTTGAGGCACACAAGGTCACTGGGGCCGTTATAGTCATGAGAACCAGTTGTTATCTTAACACAGCTGTCGAGCTGAATCTGCATTGACTGATTATGCTATTGATTGGTAACACCGTGAGAAGAGAGAGCCTTTATGATATTACTCTAAATGCACAGCCAATTCACTGACATGATTGCGACTCTTCTTTTCATACTGACAAAATCTGTGTTAAAAACACTCATTTTAGATATATTTCTCTGCCTCTTCAATATTAAATAGGTAGCTGTAAGAATACTGTAACCTTGCCTCAGACACATTCAGTCTTCTGTAAGCAAATCAAATGTAAATGTCAAATTGTTCCAAACATATGGTAATGCAGGAAAAATCTCATGTGTGAGGGGAGGGGGGAAAAAAACTAAACAGAAAATAAACATTACAAAAACTGTGAAATCTTGAACAAAGGGGTTGAATCCTGAGCAGCTGGCATGGAATGAACTCTTCTGGAGAGGGAATGCCAGTTTCAGAGCGCCCCGAGCATCGATTTGGAGCCAAGGCAGTAAACAGCTTTTATCAGCAATAATGATGGCATAATCCCAGCTAAAGAGGAAAGTAGCATATGGTGCAAAGCTTACAACTGCAATCCCAACAAAGTAGGGGGGATTTTCATCACTATGTCCACTTGAAAGATACTCTGCCGATGCATTTTTTCTCCTTTCAAGGATCATAATCTACACAGTGAAATTAACGCAACTTGTGAAAGCTACAGGGGCATTTTTTGTCATCTGTTGACTCTTGGCCAATATGATCTAGCTGTTACATATCTCCAAAATGTAAAACAGCTTTGTAAATGCTATAATCTTATGTTGCAGTAGATACAATAAGCTTAACAAGAGGACTACTGATGCCATACAAGCTCTCTGCCATTCTGAACTTAAAATCAACCATATACCTATAAAGTATGGGTATGAAAAACTGTCATCCCACTTCCCTATAGCTGCAAATTAAGATGAATTTCAATCAGGCCATATAGCTGCCACCTACGCCGAAGTCAAACGTTCTGTGCTGCAATATCTATATTTCATTTGTCAGTTTTATAGTATCCTCCTTCATTAAACCTATCAAGTTTTCCTTTTGATCAGACAACCAAGGCCAGAAGACAGATCTTTTCCAGCAACCAGTGTAACACTGCCAAGTAGCACTCTAGACCGGCTTCAACCTCTGTCATTGATTTTCCTCCAAGCTGCGACCATTCATTGTTTGTGACATTCTCCTGTCGGCTCTTTAACACCCTTCAACCAAATCAATTTCATATTTTTGTCAATGCCTTGCAACTGGATGAGCCAGATGGAAAGGGACGTCACATGATTTAGGATGTCGATCTTCTGGCAACAGTTTTATCTGCAGTTTTTACAAGACTTAGAAAACGGGCACGATGTGTTCATTTAAAGACATATAATGGAGAGGAAGAGAAAATGTGCTGTCATGCATTACAGTCTACGGAAAGCCACAGCCTCCGCCAAACAAATGTTTACAGGATTTAGCCAGGGATAATCAAAGTTCAGCTTGGGGGAACATTTGCCGAGCATGAAAGACTCGTCATTGATAACATTCTAGTCTACAACACATTTCCTTGGCAGCATCACTTAGATCTAAATTCTGTGGAGAGAGAGTTTAACGGTATTGTTCAACATTTTAAGGATTATAGAAAAAAAAATCAAGAAAATATTACTGGATAGGTTTAGTGGAAAGCAGGCTGACTGCACAATCAAAAGAATCAGTCTGATTTTAAGTTATTAATTTGTCTACAGCCTATATGTTATTTTGTTAGTGTGCATATTATTTATTGATTATTAATTTATTCATTGTACCTCAATTCTTGTGTAGCCAACTGTATATTTTTATGACTCATGCTAATGCCGTTAACATTTTTTACAGCAAATCCTGACAATTGCATTCACTATCCAATGTCAGTGTTCAAAAATGACTGGTAGATGAACCGTCAGAGTGAAAACAGAAAATGATGCTATTGATGATGATGGTAATGGTGGTGTTGGTTGTTATGGTAGGGGTTTTACTGATGATATTGTTCATTTGTTATTAAATTGTTTATTTGCTTGGTATTCAAAATTTAAAAGCGATTTACAAGAAGCAGTATTACTGTCAAAAACATGTCAAAAAGAAACCAAAAAGAATGCCACTTCTTATTCTACAACTCCTACAAATGACTGAATTTATTCTTTGACTCTTCATGAGCCTAATATACAATATGGGTTTGCCCTCTATTATGCTCTCAATATCAAGCTCTAACAATGACAAAAATAATAGCAAAAGTGACCTTGACTTCCCGTCTGGACCCTAAGAATAATATTTGATAGCAATATTAAGTGCAACAGTAATGAGATGAATATTCCCTATTTAGTGTGGACAGCTTTAGGACAAATTCTGAAGGGAGAGCTGCCTGCTGCAGCTACATGCTGGTCACTCTTAGTTGTCAAGGCTGATTTATTGCCTCCTAGCTGTTCAATTTCACATTTTGTCCTCGTCATATCCCCGACTCATGATCATTCTGCACTGACCCTTGTAGGGCAGGCAGGGAATATTGATAAAACAATTATCTGCTTGCCGTTCATTTGATTTTCCATTTCAATTACGGATTGGAGGAGGCAAAAAGAAAAGATTGCAGCATTGATTTTTCTCCTACCTTACAACAGGAAGGAGGCAGGCTTTGATGGGATGCTTTGGTGACATGGAATAGGGGCAGGAGAACTGCTCACTAGCTTTAGGCGCCCTGCATCTCTTTTTCTCTGGCTGTTGTAAAGGCTTTGCTTTATGGACCGCTTTTGAATTAAGTACGATTTAGTATGGGCAAGTAATGGTATTTTTAAATGCAACAAGATGGCAACAATAAAGATATACAGGCTGTGTATCCCCATTTCTTATTTTATACTGGACACATACAGACAAAAATTTGATAGTTTGATTGATTGCTATTTGATTATTTATATGCTATGGGTGTAATAAGATGGGCTTTTCTCCATGGGGGACCAAAATGTTCACACCACTGCTGACCTGAGGTAAATATGTGCCTCGTGCTGTGGAGGCCAAAGGACCAAGAGGTCACAGCACTTTGTCAGTGACACTATTCCATCCTCTCCCCCTTTCTGATGGTCTGCCACTGTCTATTTGTCACTCTAAAATGACAACAGAGTTGCATCACACTTGTTTTTCCTGAAGCACTGACACAATCCTCCACCACCTCAACATTGTGCAACACTGTGATGGAAAACGTGGCGCGGGGATAATCCTCACAGTACGAGAGAATCGATGCCGAAGCACAAAAAAAATGACAACTTACTGAAAAAGCATCAGCATATAAAATACAGTAACATGAAATCGGCGGAAAGTGAGTGTTAAATGCCGACTTTCTGTTAAAGCAAGCCATGTCAAATGAATCCATTACCACATAAAGTAAATAGATTCTTCTGTAAATGATTTGGAACATTGGTAATGGGTTAAGACCTAATGGGAATCCTGGTAAAATAGCCTTCGGGGAGCCTGGGAAAATCTGCCTCAGTGAAGTGGCCGGCTCTTGGCCAAAAACCCTGTGTAGAGGGGAAGGGGAGGGGAGGGGGAGCACAGACTTCACAGAGATGGCAGGAGAGTATGAGCCAGGGGCTGGGAAACAGGCAGAGAGAGAGAGAGAGAGAGAGAGAGAGAACAAACTCTCAAGGAATCTTCACCCATGGATGATGTTAAGTTCCAGTGTTGAGCA
This sequence comes from Neoniphon sammara, assembly GCA_900302535.1. Taxonomy (NCBI): domain Eukaryota; kingdom Metazoa; phylum Chordata; class Actinopteri; order Holocentriformes; family Holocentridae; genus Neoniphon; species Neoniphon sammara. Next base: position 969 of record OMKZ01015546.1, on the reverse strand, counting down.
TAATCGCGTAAAAATGCTGAAGACTTGAAAGGGCTGATGATAATGCTATTGCTGTCCAGTGATCCAGCACGGTCACAGGCAGCAGCAGCAAGGCACAGTGCTGTAGTACCTCCTATACCGCAGTCCGCTTCGGCGCACACAGTGGCTCCCAGGGGATTTCACATGGCTGACCTTAAGTAAGTTTGGCTTTGATCAAAGTTTAGCGTTAGCATGATTGGGCTGCTTGCTACAGATCAGGGGATCAGGGAGACGAGACCTGGGCTAGGAGGTCCTGGCAAAGACCCCTTCCCAAAGCTCCAGTGCACCCTTCCAACACAGGATTATGTTGGGCAATTAAGGTAATGAACTGGCTAACGTAACCGCGCATAATGATCCTTTTTATCCCCTCTCTCTGAGGTGCCTCTTCTACTTTTCTCTGACACATCTACCTCTCTATCACTAAAAAAAAAGAAAAAAAAAGGAAAAAAATGCACTTGCACTAAGACGTCCTAGCCTGACACTAGTCTGGTTGTTTGTATCCTCCCCTTCTAATACAGGAAATGATATCACAAGTAATGAAAGACAAAAGAAAACACCGTGGGGCATGTCAGTGCGTAAAACAACACTTCCTCCCAGACAGTGTTCAGCAGCAGGGGAGGAACACTGCAGCCCTTGTTCAAAGTTCAGCCAATGAGGAGAGGCCAAGAAAAGTCCGCATGGGCTGAAGAAATGGAGGGGACAGGCGTAGGAAGATACGGCACAGCACTGTACGATATGTATGTATGTGCGGACACGTGCGCACCTGAATTTGCTTGCGTCGGTGTACGAACAAGTGAGCGATAGGCCCTCGTGTCCATCTGTGTGGCAGCGGGAGCCTGTATTCCAGTTCCCCCATCCAACCTCCCACCCCATCAGTGCACGACTTGTCTGCCTGCTCCCTTTTCATTTGAACACATTTTCTAGCCAAAAATTTCACTTCAATCTCACCTC
>OMKZ01015542.1:5598-16393 GCA_900302535.1 Neoniphon sammara | reverse complement strand
AATTAAATATGTAAAGAAATAATATCCAGGAAATTAAATTTATAAAAGGGGATAGATAAATAAAATCATATACAGAAATGTATATATGCTGCAATAAAGCCACGGATTCATATTACTTATGTAGATGATCCCAAGGAACACGTTACCTTCATACCATATTCCTCATATATATGGTAAACTGTGTACATCCCTCAAGATTTATCTGGATCATTAATGTTTAACAGATATGTTCTCCATTTAGCTAGGTATTGTTTTGTCTTGTCCTTTGCTTTCAAAAGGTTCACCTGAGGTCCTCCTAAATACCTCAACATTTGTGCCTAGATTAATCACAAGTATATTTACTTGCCACATTACCAATAGACTGTAGGATTTTTATGGGGTCCTTGAAGGGCTCCTACTCCTACCTATTTTACTAGCTCGTACATTAAGTTCAGCAGTTTTCTGGTGTGGTAATCACATTATTTGATTTTGGTTTTGCATATCATTTGTTGGACTTCGTAAGTGGACGTTATCCTTTGCTGAAGATGTAATGGTTCAAGTTCAAGTTTATTTAGGCCCCAAAATTTTCTCTTTCAATCACTATTTGCAGTCTCAAAGGGCTTTACAGGCCCATAAGCTTACAACAAACAAAATGGGATGACGCCTCCTGATTTAAACCCTCATAGCGGGCAAGAAAAAACTCAAAGGTAAATAGAAAAAAACACAGAGAGAGGGAACCCCTTCCCTGCCAGCCAGCAGTGCAATAGGTGGCGATCAAGTGGGCAAATTATCAGATTAGAAGTTAAGTTCGCTAATAAGTGATACATACAGGACATTAAATCCTGCTAAATGTACAGTAGCAGTAATGGTAATTGTTAAGTTGTAGTAGTAAGTTATTATCAGGGATATGATGAATTACATTATTTTCCAGCGCACTCACAGCTAATAAACATGTCGATAACTAGCACTGCGCTGTTTTCCATTTGTTATGATTTGTTTTGTATTTTAGAGTATATAGTATAGCTCACAAACAATTAGGAGCATTTAATTGAAGCATTTTGACTTGCTTTCGGAAGACAATTTTCTCAAAGTGCTTAACTTAACAAGGAAAATGTTAATGAGGTTAGTGAGTGAGTCTGTTGCAGTGTTAATGCCTGCAGGGTCAGGACAGGAATTGTTGGCTCCCACGCACACCTGCATGATCCTGTCTTACCTCCTCTTGTTAACCTCCACCAAACCTGAGATTTTTAACAACCATGTCAATACACATGAATATAGCCCGGTGTTTCATTTATTGCACTATTTAGTTTGAACTTCGATTACTGTGGGCATTAGTGAGTCGGTTTTGCCAATCATTTTCCTTGCACGTCTACGACAGCCTCGTTTGTATTGCAGAAAGCAGAGTTATTGTTTTTAAGGTTTCCACTTTTCCTCCCCTCTCCCAGAAGGTGAGCGACTACACTTGGATATACCTCACAGGAGGCGTGGCAGTCTGTCAGTTCTGCTCAGGGTCACAGCCAGTGATTTGAGGAGAGATCAGGGCGGTTTCAGACTTCAAGGACTGCGGCCGTGAATGAGCGGAGCTGCCAGTCTTTGCTGTTTGAAGTTTTGACAGCTCTGTCAGCAAACAATCCAGCCATATTAGGCTGAGGTTTGTTTGATGTTGAAACCCCTGGAAAAATAAAAAAGTCAAGAGATGCACTTTTGAGTCATCTACCCATCCAGACTCACATTTGGGGAGGTTCTGATGAACTTCTTTCCCATTGTCGGGATGTCAAAACTGGTTAAGACAGAGAAAAAATAGCATGAATAATGGTGTACTCTTTAGAATATTTTAACATTGTTTGTGCATAGTAAACTGGAGCACAGTATTTCACTGCACTGATTCTCTGCTACCAGTTGCCTCCACATTATGAAGGGATTGATCTGAGTGGGTCCACCCATCCTTAATCCACTATATGAGTTTAACTCCCGCTGGAACACTTCCTCTCTCTGCACACTGTTCTCTCTATCCAAGGGAAATGAAATTAAGAAATTCACTCTTGGATAATCAAATGTTTCATTTGTTGGGTCAACAGAACTGCGCTTGCAAAGTGGGCAATAGAAATAGATGCTGTGTGGCATATTAAGAGCGGAAGACTAGTCATGGTTTATGAATAAAAAAAGCTGTATGATTGTACAGTAATTATTTGCTTGGCTGAATTCACTGGTGTACCTGCTGTATTAGCAAGGCCTCCACTTGGCCATGAGAATGCTATTCCCGCACAGACAAGGCACGGAGGGAATCCCATGTCTCCCCACCTCCTCCGTTAAGTATGTTCACTTATTAGCGTCTGTCCTCCCTCCATGTGGTATGACACAGAGAGCATTTTTCATAGCCCATGACATTAATTGATGTGATTTGTGAAGGGAAAGCATTTAGTCGTGGGTGGGAGACTCCTAATGATCGTTTTCCACTTCCAGTAGCGCAGTCATTGACTCAATTTTACCGCAAATTTGTCGTCTTCTTTCTTTTCATCTTTGACCATCACTTAAGTAATAAAAGGGGTGAGCAATGAGAGGTGGAGCAGAGCTGTCGTGAGGAACCGTGGGAGTCTGCTGTGCCTCCTGTGTTAAGGTTATGAAATGCGGGTCAGCGAACTGATGGAGACAGCTGCTTCTTACACAAGGAGCTACAGGGGGGCTGCACTCTTGGCACCAGGCACAGGGGCGTGATCATAGGGAATCCCCATCCCTCTGGCTCAGGAAGGCTGTCCCTAACTCGATGTGCCCCTGTGCCAGGGTGGGGGGCAAGCGGGGGCAAGCGTGGGCATGCAGGCTCTGGTGATACTTGTCAGCCAGTTGGCAAGCTCTCAATATGTCCTGCTACTCTGCAGTGACTTGAAGCCAGTTTGTCATGGGAAGCGCTGTTACAATGTTGGGGAGGGAAATGCTGAGGACCTGAGAAGGGCCATCTAGTGTCGTTTGAGTCTAGAGAGCAGTTTGCTCATCCACTGTTTACACATCCACTGCTCTGTCTCCTCATTTGGACCCCAGCAGTGAGATTGTTCAGCAGTATATTAAAGCACTAAATGTATGAAGACAAGTGATGGAAACCAGATGAACAACACCAGTATCGTTATAAGTTGAAAATGGCCCATCAGAAATTGTGCTAATGATTGAAGTCATGTTGTCATCATTCTTGCCCGCTTTTCCCTTTATTTTCCCTGGTAAGTCACAAGGCAGAGGATGTGCATGCCGATCACATGAATGGATACGGATCACAGCGGAGTTAGCTGCTGGATGGTGCATGTTCCTCATCTTAGCTCCGAGAGCTCCCACTGCCAGCTCAGCACACTCCACAGTAATTGAAGCCATTTGCAATGTTGCAGTGTGGTAATGGGCAGATCCATGTCTACCACCCACCCACAGCCATTCCCATTAATCAGAGCTGCGTGGAGTCAAGAGAGCCAGGATCTGGATGCTACAGCAGGCCTGAGCTTCAGCCAGGAGTCGGCTGCCTTAAAGGAACGTTTTGAATTTTAGCTGGTTATTTTTTTTTTTCTTCACCAGCCACTTGTCAGGTTGTGGAAAAAAGTTTGTACAACCGTCTTCTTAGCATTGTTAGTGTTTACCACTGAAACCAGAAGGGGCACAGCTAGCCTCAAGTTGCACGTAATTGTGCCATTTGGTGTTATTGAGAAGGACAAACAAAGCAAACAAGCAATTTAAAGGAAATTGAAGAATAAATGTAGAACAGTGTCAAAGATTGAACATGTATTCCCCAACAAGGCAAGAGCTTTCACTAGCTATGGTGTGGTAGGTTGCCAAACAGTAATATCACGTCTCTTCAACTGTTGGACCAGGGTTCGAGTTCATATGACAGCAAGCATCAGCCCTGCTGAAGTGTCCTTGAGCAAGGCACTGAGTAACTACCAGTACCAGGGGCTCTGTCCTGTAGCTGCTCCTGACCTCCGACTTGCCCATTGATTGGGAGCAAGCAAAAGAGAGAATTTCTTTTCCCAGGATCAATAAAATATGGCATTTTTAGTGCAATATTACTGTTGTCAATATTACATGAACAAGCTCCAGTACGCTCCTGCCCTGACATACCCCTCTGACTCAAGTACAATGAAGAGGACAGCTTGGTTTTGGGACACTATAAGGGGTTTAAGAGGGCACGACCCATACCACTAAATGCAGCAGTTGTGTGTCACCTCACAACAGCCCTGCTTTTCCTGCTGTACCCAGACGGAGAAGCAAGGTGGAGACAAAGGGGGAGGGAGGAAGACTTGAACATCGCCCCTAGGTCCTGCGCTATCTGTCCTTTCCATGAGCAGGCAGAAGGGAGAGGTGGAAACATGTCTGTGCACTACAAACAGATGCCAACCTATTTTAAGGTCATTTGTAAATCTAGGCGTTTGCAGGATACCAGCCCTGCCGGCGAGATACCACTAGCCTTTGTCATTTTGACTCATTTTAGATTGCGCGAAATGATGCACCACATTGGACAGGTTTTTTTGAGTGAACACCTGACAAGCAGTGTTTCACTTTGTTTCTCCATTCGATCATTACTCCACAAGAAAGATGTGGTGTTCTCTCTTATGGGAAACATTGTGTAACACTGTGGTACATTTTACCCATGATAGCTTAGGCAGGTGTTTGCATGCAGGCAGGAGCGAAGAGAAAGTTAAACTGTTCACCCATGACAGCTATGAGTCAAGAGTCATGAGAGTTAAATCCACCACATGACACATGAACTATTTCCCTATATTCATTTTAAAGTTTGCTGTCCCCTGGTCTACCTCTCCTTCTCCCCCAGCCCCCCCACCTCTCCCAGTTTTAAAGTGCTGCTCCTGTGGGGTGCCAGACCTCGTTCTGGTCAGGCAGGGGAGGTTGTGGATCTGCAGAGGCGGTGCATTATCTCCCACTGGAGCACAGGCCAGAGGGGCCACTGGGGCCATGCCCTACCATCCCGGCAGGTCACTTAACTCCATTGACCCCCACTTGATTATTGCAGCCGGGTCTGTGGGCTACCTTTCATCCACAGACAGGACCTGGCAAGATTCAAATACTCATCTGCTCATCTCCCAGTTATTATTCATCATCTTCCCCAGCTGAGCTCAGAACATGGCCTGACCTCCTGGCAACTTAGACACATGGCGTGCCAGTCTCAAAGATGCAGTGAGGATCAGCAGCATGGCAGCCAGGTAGATGAGAAATATATAAAGCTTGGAAGAATGTCAGTGTTTCAGCTAGTGAGAGAGTCAAGGACACGAGCCTCAAATTAGAAATACCAAATTAGCAAGAATTTTTGCAAATGGTGTTTGTCTTTATTCTTGTGAAAATTAGCCAAAAAAAAAACAAAAAAAAAAAAAACCAGAAATACTCCATTAGAATTTAATGGGAGTTGTATTAAAAAAAAATCTGAAAAAAGTCTAAAAAACGTTGCCTCGAATAAGACATTTCATCTGAAATGGAAGTGAATCCTTTTGATTTGTTTGTGCGTCAATGGGAGGCAAGTGCTCTCGGTGTGCATGGCACCAGCGGAGTGTATTTCTTCTCCCGGCTCTCCTTTGCGCTGCCGGAGGATACAAAATGTGGCTCCCTGATGGTGAAAACAGCCACGGAGAAGGCCTGTGAAGCAGCTGCAGCCAGAGGTCAAACGGAGTGATGTTTCTATCCAGACACAGTGAGGCTCGACCCCTCGCTGTGGAGCCATTCTCTCTACAGATTTGGAATATTTCAATTGTTGGCTTTCATTTCAAAAGATTAATTTCCTACGCTATCCTACAGCAGCTGTTAATGTAATTATTCTACACAAGGAAATACCAGAGTGTCAGTGATTCCTTGGAATACGGAGCAAGGCATTGTCTTATGTACACCCAAACATGTGAACACACAGGCAGACAGACACTAGCTCTCTCCAGGATCTGTTGAAGTTTGCAACTTTAAAGCACACAGGGTTTTGTTGCCTTGGAATGATAATTGTGAATTTGTCTTTTTTTTTCGTGAAGGGAGTGGAAGCTGCAGGGAATCAGCGGTTGTCAAATCTATGAAGTGATATTGTCATACCAGCCGGATGGCCGTCTGGTGTTTGTTTAAAAGGGGAGGGGAAAAAAAAAACAGTCCAGGCGATTGAATCATATCTTCTTGCCAATACGTCCTTGCGTTCCCACCTCCATCATTACAGCAACATGTTTTATTTTCAGCAGTGCTGTTCTCAGTGACTCACATCCCAGAGCCATGTGCTGCTCAGTTAGGCCTCATATCCCTTAAACATGGACCAAGTGGTCATGAGAAATGCTCTGATAATGCCCTGGAAATTGCATTCACAGCTTACCAAATTTATCCTGTCAAAAAGATGGTTTATTTGCTGTGATGCATTTGAGTGAGTAGTCTAATAAACCACCATTAGGTTTAAGCATTATATTTCAAAGAATGTGTTTTCTCTTTAAGTCTCAACTATTTTGGACCATGCAAAAGCACTGTTGTTGTATGAGGTTAAAAATAAACCATGATTTTTCTGGACAGTTCCCCACAAATACCTGGAGAAGTAAACAAATGTGTGTGTGTTTCTGTATCACCCTGTTCCTCCAGGTAAATGGGATCCACAGGCCTTCATTGACAGATTTGACCTGGGAGCGCCTGTGGCCACTCTGCAGTTCCTCACCCAGAACCACAAAGACTGAAGGATGTTTAAACTGAGTGGCATCCTCCCATCTTCATAACTCACATAGGTGTGGGAAGCCAGCTCTGGAGTGGTTCACCTACTGTGTGGAGGTAGCCTCAATAGATCTGACATTATAGAATAGAATAGGGTGTTAATATTGTGAAATTTACTCACTTTTTCTGAATTAAAGTGTAAGAATGCTTTGAAAGCTTGGGGCATGTAGGTTCTTTTCTCTCTTATCGTGGCGTTCGAAAGAGATTTCCTCTTTGTGTTACACCACCTAATGGTTTTTGATGTTGCCCTGTATCTCTGTCATGTGATCTGGGGCTAGGGATTTGGGAAATAGATTTTGACCTCACTGGGGATTTCTTATTAGTTTCCGAACGCTGCCGACAACAGAAGGAAGAGGGCCTGATATCACAACTCAGTGTGGAAAGAGTTGAATCTAATTCAGGGGAGGAAACACGTCAGGGCCAAAAAAAGGAAGTGGGAGGTGAAACCGAGACCGCAACGCAGCCGGATGCCACAGTGGAACTTGAACCAAAATACTCTTCAGAGTGACAGGGCAGGGGGAGGGACTGCAGGGCCTGTGGTGTTTTGTTGTGAAGAGAACTTGATGTTTGTGTCATTGCTTATCATATTTCCATTGACCACACTTACACCGATAGGAAGGATTCTGAGCTCATTTCTGATTTTCTGAAGCAAAGACTGCTCTCTCTCAGCAAACATATGCTGAAGTGTCCTTGAATTTCACTTTGGGACAATGAACCCACTTTGAACTTTGCACTGTTGCATAAGGGGCCTACCTGGCAGGTCTGTAGAGGATGGTAGGGATAAACTTTTCAACCCTTCAACTAGGAGATACTTTTCAGACTTCCATGGGTCTTTGCAGAGGGTGGGTCAGAGTGCCCCCCCATGAGGAATATTGGTTTTTAACCAGCACCTGTCCTCAGGGAGGAGTTTGTATCAATACCCCAGATGTCTGAAAAAGGCTGGATTTACATGAGGGACTTTGATGTTCCGATGATCAATCTTTTGTTGGTGGTTTCATTGACCCTGATTTGGTGTCTCATCAGTGGGCTAGGCTGGAGTAGGTAATGGAGGTTTTTGTTCCTTTGGTGGATAAGCCAGCCTTGGTAAACCTCTATGTGCCCTCTTCATGAACTCTGGGAGATCATTGATCAAATTGTCCTGCATTTGCTTTGTTTGCCTCCCTGACTTAGCAGTCAAAGCAGCCGAGTCCACAAACAAAACAACCAAAACAATGCACAACCGCACGGATAGTCAGGCAGACCGTTCCCTGTGAACAAATGTTAAGTATCCGTCATTTGGAATATCTCTCTTGACCTTGATTTACCCATCTTATTTGACTTATGAAATAACATTTTTAACAATTGGCAAGTGGAGCATAATTCCACACCATCACACTCCGTGTGCAGCATGCCAAGTGGGAGAGTATTCTTCCAAAACCACCTACATGAATCCATCACCAATGAAACGCCAAGTTTTGCAGTTTCAGATACACCCTGCATTATTTCTTCCTTATATCTTGGAAATATTCTGCCAAAACAGCTGGGTTTTGCTACTCAGCTTCCTTCTATGTGTTTATTTTACAATTATCAGGAGAGTTGAGATATTATGATTAAGAAAAACTGACAGCTGTAGTAGAACAGTGTGCAGTATATTACATTCTCTGAAAAAAAAAAACAACTCACATCCCTTGATGATATAGGAAAGGCATTTAATATTTCCTTAATTTATTCAAACTAACATTAATTAAAAGGAATTTGTATAATCAATTCAATTGCCTAACCGCACCAAGTGATCTAATATGCATGATGACTTGAGTCTCCATCTCTCTTTTCTTTCTCTTGCTGATAACGAGTGCAGGAGAATTTTTTCACATGAGAATTTCCCCCAGTTCATCACTTATTCTGAAGAGTGGCAAAATGGATTTGAGTGTGACATCTGTTCAATGCATGTCAACAGTATGGTGTGCGGACCACTTTGCACATTTATTTACTGTACATTTGACCTCAACAGACTGGCATTGTTCTACAAGTCTGACTGATTGCAGAGATCCAAGGCAGTTTGCTCCACCTGGGGATTTGAATCTTGCCTCTGCATTTCACATTCATATCCACATGGTCTTCAGGCTTTACTGATCGCATGTTTACATTCATCAAGGAAAACAGCATTTAAATTACAGCCTTTTTCTAATACCTTTTGACCTCTAAAGATTTTTTTTCTAAGGTACATATCACCAATATAGGAACTGAGCACTAGCATAATACTGCTACATTCAACCAGCATGCATCACATTGGATTTAATAGTAAACCGGAATTCATGTATTACACATTTAAGGATAATGTGATATGACAAATGAAACAAAAAGCTGCTGCACATTTTTATTATCTACATCTCACAGAATGTCCAACGTGAAAGCATTATTTATGTATAAACATATCGCTGTTGTCATGTGAAAACCTCGTAACCCCAGTTTTGGGTTGAGGAATTTCTATGAGCGCTGGGCTGATGAAACCCTTTCAAAAACCCACTGGATAAATGTAGAAATGCATGATGGCCACGCTAAAAACAGGGCAGTTTTTATTTATTTATTTATTTATTTTTTCACATTTTGGAGATAAAAGGCACTCAAGTTACATCACCGATGGTAGCATGGCAATGGGGTGACAGCTTTTGGCTCATTTTCTTGGTCAGGGCTTGGATATAAAGTTGGTAATTGATTGGCCATTGCTGAAATACCTGCTATGGTCTATTAAAGAACTATTCACTCAAACAAGTATGATCAACAATATCTGCAGATTTAAAAGCCTTATTAGAAAACATTTGTCATTTCATGTTATCATTTCATGCTATCCCTATTAAAATGTGCATAATAATATATGCCTTTGTTTCAAAAAATGTCAAGATTAGTAAAATCTCGTGGTTTTTAGTGTTCATGGGAACATACTGTCTTTCCATAGCTCTAACGCTGACTTGCAACAGCGAGGAACAATCATTTGAGCCATCTCCATGAAGCTAGGAAAAAAACAAAACTAATTTGACTATATATCCACAGTGCCTTTGTATTTTCCCCACTGTGTATTAAAATGAGCCAGTGCTTCCATGGAATCCCCGTATGCAAAAGAGCCAGGATGCTGCGATCGAAGAGATGGCATGCGACCAGCGGTCCACAGACACTAAGGCCTGCATCATGTGACACCACAGCTCACAGTTGAGGAAACACGCCTGCGACAGGTAGTATATTCCAGCTGGGTTGGCCAACTTTCCAGCCTCAAAGCCACACAAAGGCTTCCCCTGAGGAAAGTGACTACCATAAATAAGTCCCTTAGTTCTGCCTGATCTTACCAGGAAGGGAATTCCTTCATTGGTTTGCATTCATAAACATGACAGTTCCAGTTATTTCCATGGAGCTGCATTGAGTAACCTGTGCAGCTATATATAGGCTAACACATTCTTTGGCTAGTGAAAGTCAGACTTGATAGTTACATCAATTAATAAATTTGTCATAGGTTCATTGTACAGAGAAGTGATGTATATGTTGAAGTTGAGAGACATTTCTTGAAATTACAGTTTGGAATTTATTTGACCACCTAACTTGGTAATATCCATGTTCTTTGAAGAGGTGGACTTGATAGAAAACAGAAATTAAGCTTTTTGATAAACTATTCAGAACTACTATATGAACATCATAGTCCAAAATAGATGGCTTTAGTTTTACTCCAGTGTTTATAGAGAATACAAATGTAAATAAACCTTTTATAGTCTTTAAGTGCCTATACAACTTCATTTCCGCTGACAACGCATTGGCAGTAGTTTATCACAAGCCCAAACAAAGAGTAAAAACAAATATTTTGTGATGAGTAACTTTGCTGCCTTTTGACCCAGATTGCTATGTTCACTGTTGTGATACATGAAGCGAGGTCAGGGAGTGAGTCACTGTAACAAGGTTGGGAGAAGTGCCTTTAAACTCACTCCTCTGGTAGAAATCCTATCTTTGGTTGACCTCAGCAGTGTGATTTGGTGTTAAATCCATCAGGAGCATGGCTGTCAATCTCTCCTGACTCCTGCTACGAAAAACAGGACACACCACGATGATGTTATACTGCCTGCTGGCATGAATGGACCCCCTAACACAC
>OMKZ01015541.1:11066-23688 GCA_900302535.1 Neoniphon sammara | reverse complement strand
TAACCATGTGAATATGGTGAAATGTGAAAAATGATACTTCTATTTACTGGGGCATTTTTTGTCCACTCATTTTTAATTTCAAAGACATTTAATGAATTTTGAAGAGTATTTTTGCCCGAGCCCAGTTAATTTCTGACCATGGGCAGGAGTGATAGTGCCACAACAGATGGGAGTTGTCATAAAATATTTTTGCTGCAGAACTGAACACATCAGAACACATGGTTGTAACTACCAGTTTAAGAAATAACATGTTGTACAGGACAAACCTTGATTGCCTGCCATCACCCCAAAACTTATTGCTCCTCTCTTTTTATCTTGTTTTAATGCTCCTCATTATCCCCCCTCCTCCCCTCCGCTGTCTCCAGGGGAAGAACCACAGTAAGAAATTGAGAAATTTCTACGCTGGCAGTCAACAGCCACCAGCCATCAGGATCTCAGATGTCGCAGAAGTTGGCCAGACAGCCCTCAGCTCAGGACCCAACGACAGCGACACAGGCAGGCAGGTCAGTCCCAAACTCAGCACAGCAGGGCAAAACCCTTAGCTAATGTGAATGTACATGTTTGAACTACTAAGTGGTACAGTGGTAGGTGAGGAGATGCTGCTGAAGTCACCATTCTGTTGATGGAGGTAGTACCCATCTGAAGAGTCACTCCCCATCTTTATTTGTAGGCCAGAAACTCATTTTGTCAAGAAGTAGCCTCTCTCACATCACCCTTTCCCCACTGAATGATTTTCCCTCTCTTTTCACTCTATGCCCACTCTTAAAAAAAAAAAAAAAAAATCTGTCTTTTTTTTTTCTTCCCCTGATGCTTTTCTTTGTGATCATTCTGTGATCACAGCAACACTGTAAAGGCGGTAAGGCACTCATCATTTTTGGCTGCATGTAATTTTCTGTGACAGAGGAACTGAGCAGGGTATCTAAAGGTTTTCAGAAATTCAAATTTAAGACCTTTATCTTTACCTTTATGGCTATCCTGAGATAAATTAAAGCCCAATTCAATAAACGAATTGAGGAAGCAAAGCTGGCAAAACCAGCTTTTTTTCCAAGTGCACATAACCAATAAAAGCTCTGATGCTATAAATGTGCAGTATAGCCTAAGGAAAAGGACAAGAAGAAATAAAATGTTAAAGGACAGGAAGTCCAGTTGTATTTAGTAAAGCATATATCATGAAAATTTGTCATTGTTTAGTGAAAAAACTCAGGCTTTTTAGGACACAGAAAACTTGTTGAAGCATTGTCTAGTGTTTTTTCAGAGGAGGGTGTTTATTTTATACACCTGGAGGTGCTTATTTTGCACTCGACTGAACTCAGTACACACTTTATGAGCCTCAAAAGAGTAAAAGAATCTTGCAAGATAACCTGAGTGTATAAGTGGCTCTTATATTTTTCATTACCTTCTAAATATACCAACCTAATATTTTCACTGCTTTACTAAGGACTCCAACTCATCGATGTGACCTCAGACTGAGTTTTTAATCCATCATCAAAAACCTTTTGTAAAATAGCAGTGCCTCCCTTCTTCCCTCTACCTTATATTTTTTTCTTTCTTCCCTTTCTCACACTGTCCTCCATAACTCTTCTTTTCTTATACACTGTCCTCTCACTCTCTCCCTGCCCAGGCACTGTATAAAGGGGCTACCCGGGTTATTTTGGCCACAGAGAATGACTACTGTAAGCTGTGTGACGCCTCCTTCAGTTCACCAGCAGTGGCTCAGGCGCATTACCAGGGCAAGAACCATGCCAAGAAGATACGGATCGCCGAGGCTCAGCACAACAATAATAACGTGTAGGTTTGCGTGCAGTGCTGGGAGAGCTCATCTCATTCAGCGATGTAGAGGCTTGTGCTGCAAATCTCCCAACTACCACAGATGGCTCCATGATGGAGGTTCACTGAAGCACTAGCTGCATAATAACTGTTGATTTATAAAAAGTAAAAGAGAGATAGCTGAAGAATATTTCTCTGGTTTGGGTGTGTCAATTCATTAATGTTACATGTAAAAGTAAAAGGTGGAATAAGGTAAAATTGTTTTGTAAATTTAGCTTTCTGTGCTATCTTGTCTTTATTCTAGTTGTAGCTAGAGAAGCCTCAGCTCAATTAACCTAAATTAACAGTTGCAACCTAAGTGCAACCTAAGTACTGTTAAAAGGTATAACATGGAGTAACTAGCCATTTCTACCCACATACCTTGTTCAAATCGGACATGTTAACAATATGGTGATGACACGCTGACCAGATAGGCTACTGTTAGCTAGCTTAACAAGCAGACATTCTGGCTGTGTGTTTTATTTTCAAGGAAGCTTCTTATCACCTTGGTTAGGAATAACATTACTCTTTATTAGGAACCTATTTCGTCGTACATGAATTAAGACAGCATAACCAGGAACATTACTAGCATAGACCTCCATAAAGAGAGTTTATGTAAGATTGGTGTGCTGAAAATACACACAACATTAGCTACCTTATAGCTAGCCAGCTAATGGTGAGTTAGGTCTTCCCCAGTAGGATGATAGTATCTTCTAGGCAAGTTATGGCACATTATGATTAAGAGGAAAAAAATAATAATTAAAATATTAAGGGACACGATTGACTAATGTAACTCAAATGGCCAGTTGACAAATTTAAATTAAAACATGTAGAAACAGGTATCATGTATTTAATCAACTTTAATTCTAAACTTGCCCACCATTAAAATAGCTACATGTAAGGGTTTTTGGCTTTCCAAGGGTCTTATGAGAAAACCACTTCCTTTAAAATTTCACCAAATTGAACCTAACTAGGATGTGTCCTATGAAAAACGAGCTCAGACTCACCTTTTGAACATTTTTGACTTGACTCAGTTTTGTAGACATTGTCTTCCCTCAAACTGGGCTTGGCCTTTTCTTAATTGATGTGGTCTTGACTTGTTTCAGGGAAGGCAGCGAGGTGACACCGCGAAGAAACAGGAAAGACGGCAGCGAGTACAGACTGGTGAAGAACCGTCGCAGCCCGCAGCTGCCTGTTTCCATGCCAGGTATAAAAAAAACACAATTAAATTGAATTTAAGTTAAAAGACTGCACTGGTTTCATTTTGAATTGTAGCCCACTTATTACTCTTACCCAACTATTTTGCAATGCATGCCGTATGTAATTTGAATTTTCAACTTGTTTTTCATTGTTTTTCAAACATATGGCATCAGACTAAGCTTGAATACAACTGCTGTCACGGCTAATATAGACACCCGACATAAAAAGACATGGATGTGCTTGTCAGTCAACTAGTCAGTCAGTCAGTAATGCTGACAGCAGCTGTGTGGTGTTGTATTGTGTTCGCTGCTATCATGGCAGTGGAAACATCAGTAGCAGACAGACAGACAGACTGACAACAGCACTCTGTCTCCTCTTTCAACACCTCCACATCCCCGGGGAATGACAGACAGAAAGGGAGTCTGCGGGAGAGAGAGTGAAACACCGAGAGACGTTTACTGCTATCAACACCACTGCAACTTTCTGCTCAATTTTAACCCACACTAAGCAAGGTTTTATGTACAAAATGCAGCGGTCTTACCTGCCTATATCAGTGGGGCTGCGACAGATAACAGTCCCATGCCCTGCTGACTGAGACGCCGCAGATTCGCCCTGTTTGGCTAAATGACGCCCTGGTCTGGACACTTGCTGGAAACCCTCTCGGACTACAGGAAGAGATGAATTGAAACTTAAGAGTGAAATACAAAACTTTCTCCTAAACAGCAGTGACTGAGCGCTTCGTTCAGGGAAAAGTGGACTCGCCAACAATGGCGGAACCTCTAGCGTGCTGACATCAAGTTACATGATTTCTGAGCAGTGAAATCCTCAAAATTCAAAGTTACCTCTCGCTGGCGTTCAGGGCCGCCAGTGTGCAAAAATGCCTTGTGCAGCTTTAATCCACTTGTGTTTTAATGCGCGCACATGTGCACGTGTGTGTCTGTGTGTGTGCGTGTGCATGAGTGAAAAACGATACGGTAGCTAGCGTCAGATCTTGCGCTACTGACGTCATATGAGCGTCTCTTTCCATCACTCCCTCTCTCTCTACGGACAAACACACTGAACATTATCCCAGTTCAAGATGAATCGGGATGAATCATACAGTAGAGCCAGCTCTCAACTCTCCTCTCTCTCTCTCCATTTCTCTCTCTCTTTCTCTCTGATACAAACACACACACACACCAAGGTTCTCACTGTGCTGATTTAATCAGTTTTCTTGATGGACAAACCCCGAAATAGCTGCGTTCTCTATCCCGCTGCTGCCTTCTCACTGTCTTTTTATCTCTCTCTATCTCCTTCTCGCTTTTCTGCCATGTAGACACACACACACACACGCTCCCTTTCCCCCCAACAAGCAATGCTCTTTTCCTAATGATCAACCCTGCTGTAAACCTAGACGTCTCCTGTGTGCCTGCCTGTCTCTCTTATCTGTTTGATATATGCTATTATCCAGATGTGCCCCTTCTACCCTTCCTATCCTTTTCATCCTCCTCTACCTCACCTTAATCTTCACTGACCATCAGTTCTGACCAAGCCTTCAAACAGGATTTCCCTTCTGGTGTAATATGCATCTATTCTGACTCTCTCCTCTCTTGTCTCATTCTCCCTCCCTTCCTCCCTCCAGGGCCCTACTATAACCCCAGACCGAGGCAGCGTATCCCTAGGGACTTAGCCATGTGCGTGACGCCCAGCGGACAGTTCTACTGCTCCATGTGCAACTGCGGAGCCGAGCAGGAGTCGGACTTCAGGCTGCACCTGGAGAGCAAGCAGCACAAAGCTAAAGTGTCGGAGTTAAGATACCGCAACGAGATGGAGAACCTGGGCTATAGCTAAGAGACGTGAGAGGGGAGAGGGAGGGGAGGGAGAGGAGAGGAGAGGAGAGGAAGTAGGAAAAGCAAAGGGTGGAGAGCTCAACAGCACAAGGCCAAAAGCACTGGCATGCAGATGCTGCCCTGTGATGGAGAGGTATATTTAGAGAGAGGAGACACATGGGAGGAGAGCAGCCTGAATGGCCTCAGGATGTTGTTGTAATTCATTTGATGCGCAGGCCAAACATGCAAAACCTAATATCTGCCGTAATGCTGTACCATACGAGGCTATTTATTAGGTTGGATGGGACTGTTTGATCTGCGTATTGTTCTTATTTTGAAATTTGGTCTGTAGAAGCATCACTGGCCACCACATGGATGCAGATAGCAAGGACTAGTAGTGCAGCAGTGGTCTTCGATGTGCAGCTTTCCCATGTCTGAGACATTCAAAGTGGATTATAACAATGAAATCAAACTTTTGGGTATCTATATTTTTACATATTTTTATTTACTTAAAACAGAAGGCATCAGATCAGATCATGTTTTTGACCAGATGGCTTTTATCACACAGAATGGGGTGAGCATTTCCTTTAAAATTTTAAATGGGTTACATTCTGAGGCAAGTAAACGCTAATGAATTGCAGCAACATCCCGTGGCTGTTCAAATTAGAAGCACAGATAAAGCGGGCAAGGGATGCAAGGAGGATTGTGGTAAATTGTTGGAACACTAGGAAGGGAGGTGAAATCTGTAAGATTTACTGGTGACATGGGGGAGATGAGAAGGGGGACACGATTACCTAATCTACCTAATCTGGTTGAAAGAACGAAAAGAGAATAAGAAGAAACCAAAGGACAGAAAAGAGGAGAGAAATCCGTAGCAGGAGTGGAAGGGAGGAAAAACGGCAAAGTGAAGGAAGGAGGAGATAAGTGTGGAGAAGAAGTTTGAAATGTCTCTTTCTTGATGCAGAACGGCCCTCTTCCCCTTTTAAAAATGATCCCTGAGTCACAGAGTTTTATTTCAAGACTGTTTTTCAGTGCTCGTGTATGAATCCGGCCCTACAGGTTTTACAGCGGCCCTGCAGCAGGGAGTGAAGGGCCACTTTTTTACCACACAGCCAAGTGGGGTGCTACAGGGCCAGCACCAGTTCAGCATAGTCATAACCTGACACAGTCAACAAAATTGAAGCCACTCCTTTTATTTGAATGGAAAGCACAACCAGCGTGTCACCTGGTAGAAATGTCCCATGAATAATCAGTAAGCCTTAGCCAGCCCTGATTGACCCTGCAGTGGAAACCAGGCTAAAGAGTGGGTTTTCTGTACAAAATTCATTCGTCTTTTCACATGTTGAAAACTACATAAATAATATGTAAGTATCCTCAAACATTTAAATACAGTACATACAGTATGATATATGCTATTAATTCTGTTCTTCATGTTAGCCTACCTTGTAAATATTAATCATTTATTTAATATTTTATCAGGTATCTTGTATAAGGTGTACAACTGACTGAATGTCAGCACTGTATGTTTGTGCGTGGATTTTACTGTACACCTTCTGTACCTACTTGGTCAGTTTCTTTGTTCATTGCTAAGCTAATTCTGGTGGAGAGAAGACTATTTATCAGTCCGTAGTTAAAGGTTTGACCCATCACTTTGACGGATGTGTTTTGTTGCTTGAGGACTGCAGGTGAGGAGAAGGCGATGTAGTTTTTATCAACATACATAGAGTAGAACCTCCTTTATCTGGACCACTGTCCTGCAAACCGCGGCCAGCTGGCGTTATAAGAAAAAAAAATGGTCAACTGATGTGCACTCGTGTTGGAAGTCCATGGTGATGCGTGCAGTTGAAAGCATTTAAACTTCAAATTAGATTGCAAATTAAAATGTGCATTATTTGTAATTGTAACACAGGGCTTCTACCCCTTTCCTGGCATCAAATTCAAGACTTTTTCAAGACCCAAATAAAAAATTTCAAGACCTACTGCACATTAAAAAAACACCCATCTGCTCAGTTGGATCTCTGCCTTCTTCTGAGGCTAGGAGATTGCGCAATTCAAAATATCTGGAAATGACTGTTTTTAAGACCCTCTCAAGTCTAGAATTTGAAATTTGATTTTCAAGACTGTTTTGGTAAGACCTGCAGAAACCCTTGTAACACATACCATTTAATTCACTCAAACAATGTTGATTCCCAAAAGGAGATAACCAGGTTTTGTTGTAGCATGAAACGGCTACAGCAGAGTGATAAGCCTTTTGTCTGGATTTACAGGCAGATCTGATTTTTAACCCCATGTGACCCAGGTCTGACTGTCCTACAGTGTTGAGCCTGACATGAAAGGATCAGATCTGTGTCTAGTTTAAATGAGATTTTCTGTTGTTTAAATGCAGCCTTTTTCCAGTCAGAGGCACCCAGGTGTCGTGGTGCCGATGAGAGTGCAGCACACAGTGCGATTGCAAGGCTTATGGAGTTATACAATCATACTTTGAAATGGCCATAACTATGACATAGTGTGCCTTTAACACTGACTGTCATTTCTGCTACTTTGATAGATGACATTGACTGGGTTAGGGCTGGTTTGATTAGTCATTAATGTCAAGATACTGATAAGCTGAGACTCTGAAACTCATGTCTCTCAGATAGTTGTTTGCCAGCTTTTTCACATTTGAACAGAGAACATATGAAGCCCCCCTCCCAATATAGTACATAGTATAGATCTGTAGTTTGTAAGTGTGCAGCACAGCAGGCCTGGGCTAAATACTAGCTCAGTATATTTCACAGGTCTGACAATCTCTTTTTCACCACACACATGCAGCCATTCAGCTAGCCCATTTTTCTTTTCCCAATTTCGCCCAGGTCTCCAGTGAATGCACACGCACATATTTATATAATTAATATATGAAAGGATGGTTCAGGTCATGTAATTAGTTGTGTCGCTCCGTGAAATGAACACGGCATCCTGGCGTTCTGTGTGCTTGGTTCAGGTAGGCGTGTTGAGAGAGAGGCAGCTGTTTATGTCTCACATTCGTCTCTACAGCACAAACACACACATGATCGCACACATGAGGACACTCAGGAGAGCAGCACTGTGAGGAGGAAGTGCTGCGGTGTATAGGGATTTAAACGAGAGCGAGAGACAGAGGGAAATAAAGGGATAGGCGGTTCCATTAGCTCACTGTGCCGTGCAGTTTAATCAGAAAAGACAAAAGAGAGCTGATGAAAGGAGAGCTGTAACCAAAGCTGTAGGTAGGAAACAGCCACTGGAGGAGATCCCTCAGTGTAGACAGTGGCAGAGTTGAAGTCTGTTAATATCCCTTGTCCTCCTCCAAGAAATACAACCCTTTGTCTGTATGCATGATGTGAATTTGCTCCATTGGAAGTCTAACCTCCCATTATGCTAACAAACCCCTGGATTCATCACTACAGAGTCATGCTCCAGTGTAGCTACTCTATAGTCCTTCACTATCATGGAATAATGACCTGCAAAGGAATGAGGGGAGTGAGGAGATCATGGGAAATTAATAGGCATGGCCCAAAGAGCTTAGGCGGTGGTTTTGATAACCTTAATCTGTGCAAGCATGCAGTGTGACCACCTGTCCTCAAAGTCAACATGGTGGCGTCTAAAGCAAAAGAATTGTTTTTGTCTGGCGCTTCTGTGATGCCTTCATGGCCAACATGTCAGTGGTTCTAGACTGGTTTTGCTGTAGGAAACACAAGCTAGATCTGTGGTTCTCACCATAAGGGTCAGGACCCCCCAGGAGGCCATGGGATGATAAATGCAATGTGAAATTTACATATATTTCTAATATAGAAATATTTTATCATGTAGAATTCATGAGGCAAGTGCCTCTTTCTTAGCTTGAAAGGGAACACTGAAACAATCAAAACAAATCTGGTGTTGGGGTGAGATGATTTCACATTTCCACTCCTGTTTCCCCAACTTAAGGAATTGTATTAAAGCTAGAGAGAAAATATCTTGAAATAAGGCAAATCGCTCTGCTAGTATCATGATGGTGCATGATGATGTTAAATCATCTCACTCCACTGACAGATTTTTTAACTTGTTTTAAGAAAAAGTACCATTTAAAACTTAATAGACAGATTAACTCACAGATTAACTTAAAATGGATCTAATTTGCAGTGAAATACTGTTCCATGTTTTCACCTACATCAGTGGTTACACTTTTTTTGTTAAAGGTTGGAGGATAAAAAAAAATAAAATCTAGAAACCACTGTGGTAATAAAGGCATTTTCACTAACATCCAGGCATAATAAGCTTGAGATTTCAGTATTGGGCATTTTTGTTTAGCTCTGTGTTCACTGAATGCAGTAATGCTTACACGACATTGTTTTTGTTGATATCTGGCCTAGTAATCTGTTGAAATAATTAGAATACCCTCGGGTACTGTTTCTATTTGTTTTGATCTAGTTGTGTTTGCATACACTTGTTTAGAGATTATAATGGTTGATAACTATTTTATACTGCTAATTGTTCGTTTCACTGTTATTAACCAATGATGTTCTCAGTGCGCTGATGTGTTTCAGCACAACATGGTATAAGTTGAACTCGCTTCATCGTTAATGACAAAAAAGAAGTGTTATTTATTGCACTGTATAAATTTTATCAGATTTATTTTGTGCATGATAAGTAATGTCATAGTTAATAACCATTCAAAAGCTATTACTGAGAGAAAATGTGTGATGAGGATGCTGTACTGCAGTTTTCTTACGCTTTTGAAAGGTTGACAGGTCTGTACATTGTAAACCTACACCGGGACAAAGGAACGTATCATGATTTTTGCACTGAATATTAAAAGGGACACTGGTGTTTATAATGAAAACGATACTACCATATATCCTTTGGTTAAACTGAAGTCTTTGTTACAACTGTACAGTATTTGCCTCTCAACAATTTTTATCCTAATGTTTACAGAGGGAGAATCAGAAGCAACTGTTATGGATGTGTACCATATTTGTAATGCTGTGTGTATTGATCCATGCATTGCACTGTTGAACTAATGAGACCATGGTAGATGGGCAACACTGTGAGGTTGAGTAGAAACACAGACAGATTTTACATAAAATTACATTTCAAAAACATCTTTTTGTCCCCCATACAGTAAAATTGGGTCAGTCAAACATGAAATCTTAGATGCCACTGGTCTGATTTTGAGGGAAGCTGCAGGTATGATACATCTTGACCCAGATACCCTTTGCTGTGTCCTACAATATCCTCACAATTGTTTCCATTAGCCAAATGACTCACTAGTGGCCTTTTTTTTTAGCTCATCAAACCAGATGGTTAACTTTAGGCATTAGGTTAGCGATGGTTCAGTTTAGAAGTAGATTAAGATAGTTAAGTGGTTTGACCAGTGGAAGCAATTGCGGGGCGGGGTTACACGTATTACTCCTCCCACCTGTCCCATTCTCCAAGACACAGCCAAGATCTTCGCTCTTGGCACGAGTGTTCAAATCACTGCATGTGACTGGCCTGATGAGGACACTAACTTTAAAGTCACGATGAAAAGCATTTTGAGAGGCTCTTCCTTCTTTAGTTTGATGTACATTATTTCCTGTTGAAAAAGGATGTTGGGGTGGGACGTGACGCAGAGAGGCATCTTTCAAAAGTAAACCACTGGGAGATCAGTTATGGAGAGAAAGCCTGTTTGATTTGACGGGAGGGGTGTGACTATTGGAAAATATCTTGTTATTGGTTGAAATTTTTGAAAAAAAAAAGGCATTTTTCATTTCATTGTGACTTTAAACGTCAACATGTAAAAACATATTCAGCTATCCCTACAAATTATACTGATTGGCCTGAAGGGGACATTATCATAAAAGATCAAAATGTAAAATGTGCATTTCTTTTATCTGTCTTTGTTTGTATTTGGAGAGTAGCTTTTGTTTACATGCCATTTAACCATGAAAGGAGCTGTTAATCTAGTTCATGTATATTGGTTTATAATTTCCTACCATGATTAACATGATTATGCTTGCCTCAGAGGAAAAGCCTATGTATCCTGGTCTTGTATACTGACTGAGTACAGGACCCCCTCCACCCTTCCACTGTCAGGGCCCCAAACCGGTATGTACTCCGACAGACTCTGTACAGACCTCAGCACACTCTCAGTGCCTCTGAACAACGTTGCCAATATACCACTGACTGACTGACTGAATGGGTGCCTGGCTGATTGACTTCGGGGCTGTGTGTGTTTGTGTGTGTGTTTTCTGACAGTTGAATAAAAACACAGATGATATTAATGACCGAGTCGAGCTGATGATTATTGCAATGAATGTGTGTCTCCTTGTGTTATTTTCCGCTGCGCCGCACTAACAGCTCCAGGGGAAATAACCGGTTGTGTTAGCTGTTATTGAGCTATAAGGAAAAGAGGCTATAGTCTTCACAGCCTATTTTGCATTGCTCTGCATTGCTAACCAGGCTTTACTCATTATTATTGCTGTTATTACCACTGCCTGGGAGGTTGTGTTTTCTCTCCTTGTTGCTTATCTACATATTTTATTTTATAGTATCAAATGACAAACAAACAGTGCTTTAAAAATGAGTTTGTTTGGCTGGGAGGAAAAGAGGTAGTCAGCCTTTTTTGTTTGTTTCATATCACTAAAGTTGAATTAATCTTGACATCCTCAGCTTTTCCCAGGCCTGCTGTTTCTCAGCTAATTTTCCACAGTATGTGAGTATTTTGTGGACTGACCTTAAATGCCCCTCGCTGTCCCAAATGTTAGCACAGTCAGCATCAAATAAAAATACTACATGGTCATTATTAGTTTGGTTTAATGAGCTTGTGATCACACTTTCTTCCTCCAAGTTAATCCCATATCTACCTTATCTTTCACACACACACACACACACAGCCCGTTTGCTATGCTTTGCTCCATGGAATCCATGAATTCATGTGTCTTAATTTTTGTATTTCATGCACGCACCAAAATGGCTGACAGCAACAGCCCTCCATCCCAGACCTCCCCCACAGCTCCAGCTCCATCCCTGTTGGAGGACTCGGGGTCAGATGTCAGCAGATGTTTAGACCTTTAAAAGGAAGTGATGAACCCTGTGTGGAAACTTGGGATTTCCCTGAGGGGAAACACACGCATGAGTACACAAAACCATACACACACATACATAGAGAGAGGGGGAAACGGGGGCGAGTGTTTCTTGGCTTCATTTAGTAGGCAGCTGTATATTACTAATCATGTCTCAGACGGCTTGGGAAATTAAAAGTACTCTTTCATTCCATTGCCATGACCACATGGTGGAGGTGTGGAGGGAGATATGGGCCAGTACAAAGAAGGAGAGTGGTTTCAGAAAAGGGAAAGGAGGCTGATTAATGGGTAAATTCAAAATGCCCAGTGGGTGCCAACAAAGCACAGTTTGAAGGGCATGAAAAATGTCCAACATACTCGGTGCAGTTAAAATGGGTAGGGCTGATCACTAAATAGGTAGGGATCTGATCAATAAGGTGTCTGCAGAAAGCGAGACCCACAATTTGTTGAAGACCTGTTAGTGTTAGTGTTGATGAAAACCATCAAACCCCTTCCTCTACACTCAAAAAGTCACAACAGCACTATGCAACTCAGGTTACATGTTTGGGTTACAGCTACTGATCACTGTCACAAAGCCAGAAACCACTAATGCCATCTGCTGTTCTAATTAATTAATTAATTAATTAATTATTGTGTCAAGAAGTTACTTTTGGTCAAGCATTTCCTGCTGTAAAAGGGATCTCCTGTCAATTGAATGAGAGTTCATGATGCTTAGTCATCCTTGTTATTTAGCCTCCTCTGCTGGCCATT
>OMKZ01015541.1:0-11046 GCA_900302535.1 Neoniphon sammara | reverse complement strand
CCATTAGACAGTATGACAATGTTATTTTGTGAATGGGTCTAAGGGTCAATACCATTGCTAGATAGATGTTTGATTCATTATTTTGTTTTTTATTAGGGCTTAATGAGGGTATAGTTGATTAAGAATACCACACTTTTTTTGGTCGTGTCTGATTTTTTTTTAATCTTTGAGATGATAAATAATTTAGTTTGAAAACATTAACCACACAACAGTACATAATTCTTTATTATCTGCTTATTTATCTGGTCTCTGTCACTTATTTCTTAAAAGCACATTATAAATAAATCTGAGTTTTCTTTTTAAAGATTTTTTTGGGGGGGATTTCTGCTTTATTGGATAGGCACAGTGGAGAGAGACAGAAAATACAAGGCACAGAAAGGGGATGACATGCAGTAAAGGTCACAGGCTGGAATCAAACCCTGGCCGCTGTGTTTAATAATATGTGGTACATGGTCTTCACAGTGAACCACCAAGGTGCTCCATGAATCTGATTTTACCATTGCTAAGCTATAGACTTCATACCTTAATCCACTATAGCAAACAACATTTATATTATGATAAATAATAATAGCAATTATATAATAACTGAAACTGCAGAGCTTGGTTGCAGTGGCTGTTGTGTTGCATTGTACTTCGTTCTGTCATTTTCTTCTTCAGCGCTTTTCTATTCTGAAAGCATGCCTGTATCATATTCATCAATATGCAAAAATAGATTTTTTCACTATGTGAAGTGCAGCTGAAAAAAACAACAGTATAGCCACAAACACTGTAGCTGTATAGCAGATTACCTTTTCAATTTAACATTACAGCCTATGTGGACTGACACTAATTTTATTATGTTTATTAAGTTTTACCTAAGTCATTTCAGTGCACTTATTATATGAGGATGTGCACGCGAATCATCCATTGAGAACTGAACCTTGGCAATTTCTGAGCGCAAGAGCTTCCATCAGATGCAATGAGTGGAATCTAAACACACCAAGACTGATTTCAAAGAGAGGATTTCTCTGCATGGCTGATGTTCTGGAGATCGGGGATAAAAGCAGCAGGAGGATCAGTAAGTGTAAGCGCTGCAGTCAGAGCTCTGAAAGTGTCTGGACACGTCTTTGGATACTGACAGTCTGGTGAGGCAGGCCCAGCAGAAACGCTGTCCACAGTGAGTGCACGTCATCGAGTTACAGCCTCCGTTCTTCTGCAACAACACAACAACACACACATCAGCAAACTACATGTATTTGACTACAACAGACACAACAATGAAAGGTAAGCAATGATTTGACGTGGGCAACAATTTGAGGTGATGATGCTTGTGTACGTGTGTAAATTCAATGTGTAACTCTTATTGGCTTAACAGAGTTTGTTTCACGATGCACTAGTGGGCAACTTGATTGAAGAAGATTTTTTATGTTATGGAATAATTCAGTTCAATTCAGTATGATTCATGTCAATGACTCAATTCAGTACTTTTAATCAAAAGTTTGTACCCATTAAATAAAAAATAAGGCAAAATTATTCCTAAATGTGGGAAAAAAATCAGGTAACAGAATTATTTGAACATTATTTATTCCAAGGGGAAAAAACTGACATAAAAAGTTGCAATTCATAGTATTGTTATTTCATTTTTTTTTAAAAGAATTGTCATTGATTTGATTCAAAGCATTTCATATCAAATCAGGCTGAAGTCAGAGCAATTGATTTATTTTTGCAGATCGATGCATTTCAGCGGAATTTATTATCAATGCAATGAATGAATTGTTACACCCTTAGTGCGTGTGTGTGTGTGTGTGTGTGTGCATTAGACTTGCCTCTATCTTGCAGTAGCAGTGAGGACATTGTTTGCTGTTGTTGGCCATCCATTCCTCATTCAGACAGTCCACCACAGTGCTCTGCAGTCTGTGTTGGCCGTACCTGCTCTCCAATAAGTGCCGCCTCTGTTTACTGCCACTGGCGTAGTCCTCCCACAGAGCTGTCAAACCAGCTGAGTAAGGGAGAGAGAGAGAGAGAGAGAAAGAGAGAGAGAGAGAGAGAGAGAGAGAGTACAAGTTTACATACTGATGTCCTAACAAACTGTATATGAACTGAACATTCACTTCAGAAACTGAATTGTGATTTGCCAATACTGGCCTTTTATCAAATATTGAATATGGGCCAGTTATGTGGTCCCGGGGCTACCATTCTATGCCAAATGTAAAATTCCATGACTTTTCCGTAACTTTCCATGACTAACACACTTCAAGTGTGTTTAAAATTCATTTAGACATCTTTTTAAAGTTTAATATTTTGTTTTGATCTTTGCATTCAATTCATTGCATACTTTGCATTCATATTCAGCATAACTAGGAACACAATGAAAGCTAAATATTAGGATTGGTTAAGAACTCGTACTGATTTTTTTAAATTACTATTCTTATGTATTTATTTATTTGTTTACTTATTCATTGTGACTGACAGCATTCCATAATATTATATGACGTGTCCCAAGACTTTATTAAATTTCCTGACATCTCCTGTCTGGAACAGACTTTTCAAAATTCCATGACTTTCCAGAAATTCCATGACCTGTGGGAACCCTGTGGTCCTCTTCAAGTATAGAGGTTCATCACTGGCCACAGCCTGCAATGATAGCTTCATTGAAGCTCCATCACACTTACATAGAGTGAAACATTCAAACCCAAGATGCCATTGTTTTACGGCTGCAGCATTACATCAAATAGAAAATATCTACATGTCTTGTGCATGATTTTATATACATTTCCCTGGAATTCAGTAGGATATATTTGGTGTCTTTGGAAGCTCTGGGATCTCCACTAGAATTTTAAATAAAGTTCTGTGTGTTTGAACAAAGCTAGGCCACACAGCATGCATCTGTAATGAAGAACCCATCAATGGGACTAGCAGCACGGAAGAGGTTAAAGAGCTAATAAGAAGTTTCTTTCAAAGGGTTTTAGTACCTAATGATGGTCTACAGCATCCTACACACCAGACCTGTAAAAACACAATTTGTTTGTCAGATTAAAGCCATATTGAAAATGGTGATTTCTAATTGTAATGTGAGGGCTGTACTTAGTAAACATGGGTTGCAGTCCCATTTCTGGATTTTATTTTGAAATGTTCAGTTGTGAAATGTATCTGCATTCAACCAACAAAACATACACAGTGTATTCAATAATGTAGAGGGGCACAAACACACACATGCAAAATCCTTGCCTACCTTCAGTGTCTGGTATGTCAATGTAGGCTTCCTGTTTCTCTCCCTGTTTTTTCGTGGTCTTCCGTGTCTGGCAGTCATCTGTTCCATGGTAGGTCTTTTTGCAGGCGACACAGAAGGCGAAGCCGCACACGGAGCACAGTGCCGCCCTGCTGCCCGCGTCCAGGATGACAGCACAACCACAGGAACGCCGAGGACAGTAAACCACATCTGAGAGGAGAGGCGAGGAGACGAGATGAGTTTCCTCTTGGGCCTTGATATAAAATTCCATAACTTTTTCAGGACTTTCCATGGCACTTTCATAATCTAAAGATGTTTTTCCTTTGTGCATTGTTACTGCATAAAGGGGTGATCAATCCTGTTTCCACTGTAGTTGGGTTGAAAACCACCTATTGTAACAAAATGAATGTGTGAAACAAGTTAGAAAATATACTCTGGGATATTACTGTAAAGTGACCAAACTCCCTGACATTCCCTGACTTTCATACAGAGCTGGAGGGGATATAATTTGTCCTCCATTTTATCTCAGTGGGTACACATGCAACACTCTTGAAGCAAGACAGATAGGAAATATGTATGTATGTCTATAAGCATTCTTCTGCATCTGTTTCTTGCATCTGATATAAAGTTTGCTAGTGTGTATATGCTAAAAGTTTGCAAAATGTATGTCATTGACATACATGTAAAATGGTGCTAATAACTTGTTTAAGATGTAAAATCTTAAATAGATGTAATAAATAGATATAATACCTTAAACAAGAGGAAATCAAACCCTAACCCTAAATCTCTAAAAGTAAAGCTAGTAGAAATAACAGTTAAAATGTAGCTCATGAAATCACCCAAAAGTGTGTGTGTGTGTGTGTGTGTGTCAGCGGCAGTCTTAGTCACCCCTTAGCAATGATGTTGATTATTATTACATACTTTTAGTCAACACTTGTTCGTTATTGATTGGGTGCAACAATACGCCACCTATAATATAACCTGGCCAAACTGTCTCTGATTATTCCAGTGCATACAGGCGTGGAAAACACATTCAGTATTACAATGCTGCAAGAGAAACACACCAGGCATGCGGTCCAGAGTAGACTGGAGCAGGAGGCGGTCATAGCGGCTGAACAGCTCCTCTCCGACCAGCCTCCTCACCTGCAAAGAGAGAGAGGAAGGCAGCACAAAGAGAAGGGGAAGGGCAGTAAAAAGAGAGGTAGTAAGAGAGAGGTCAGTTATTCTAAAGCCAGAGGTAATACAGTAGACTTTGTTTGCTAATAAATAGTATTTTTAAGGCTGGCATAAGTTTTGGAGAGCTATGTTAAAATTAAAAGCCTCTTGGACATTCTGTCTGCCATCCTGAAGCCCCACCATCACATGACGCTGAGAAAACAAGCTGTATTCAGCAGACAGACAGGCAGATGCTGTACCTGTGCAGGTGTGGGTGTGGCGCTACAGTCTGATTGAGGACAGGTGACACCGCGGACATTCCCTTCCTCTATCTGGACCTTACAGAACTGGGCCAGGCAGGACTGGCAGTACACGTGGCCACACTCCCTCAGCTGCACGCACTCTGAGCCAAGCCAGGTCACAAAACACACACTGCAGTCGAATGGCGTGGTGGCAAACATTTTCTGCTTCTGGGCCTCGTTGTAGACCAAGAGCTGGGACAGGAGGGTCTGCGCGGCATGGGGTGAGAAACGGGTGACGGCTTGGTCTTTCTCCAGAGAGGGGGGAAGGTCTGGGGGAGAGGCAGCCTGCTCGGCTCCGGTCTGTCCACTTTGGCCTGACGGGACTGAAGAGTCTGAAGAAGGTGAAACATCCTCAGCTTCATGTGGTTCTGAAACTGGAAGGCTTTGGTCACCTGTAGATCCTGGCACTACACTGTGTTGATCAGTCTTGGCCTCTGAAACGGAGGCACTGTTTTTATCCTGGCCAGACTCTGAGTTTAGGGTGCCGTGTTCATCAGAGGGGAGCTCCAGAAGAGAATGGATGTCCAGGAAGATGAGGGCCTCTTCTCTGAGGAACTGCGCCCAGGAGAAAAGCACCACAGTGCCTCCAGTGGCCTGGTACAGAGCAACTAGGTGATTGCTCAGTGCAGACAGCTATGGGAGAGAGAGAATCAACATTATATTTATTCCACATCTCTTTCGGTGTTTCTCTATTAGTCACTCAGTCCCTAATTTAATTTAACCATCCTTTTCCACCCTGTCTGTTTTGCTGTTTCTCTCACCCACACGCTTCGCCAGGTGGTATTTTTGAATAGGAACATGCTCATGGTTGACCTGCCTCGTCATATAAATGAATAAATTAATTTAAAAAAAAAACAAAAAAAAAACACCCACACATATCTCTGGCCTACCTGTGTGTGTGTTAGCCAGCTGCAGGTAAGAGTGAAGGAGGGAGGGGAGGAGGAGGGATAGTCTTCGGGCAGCTCAAAGGTCAGGAGAAGAGGCGGAAGAAACGATATCTCATACTGCCTCAGTCCGTCACCAGCTGCGAGAGACAGAATGGTCAAAGTACATGGCACATACCGAATACTGTGGGAAATATTTCTGGTTTTGAAAAGAGGGATTTATCTCATGATAATACAAGCCTGGATCACTTTGTGTGGAAGCTGATTCAAATATTCAGTTTCAGTACTTTTCCAGCCAATATTGTTTTAATTTTAACCAACTGCATTTTCTATTTTTTATTAGGCTTTATATTTATCGTTTCCTTTTCAGCGTAGTTTTTTTTCTTTCTCTTATTTAATTTTTACATTTACATTACATCGTGACCAAGAAAGATTTATTCCAAGCACATCAGTAGCCCACGGCAAAACACTGTTTTTGCATTTAGACTCTTTTGGTCTTCTACAGATATGCCATCAATTGATTTGTTTTTCTAAATGGATGGCAGCACTGGAAGGCAAACATACCAAGCCAGTGTTCATAGGTCACTGAACGTATTCACGGATGTAACATGGTCACTGTTTATGTGTGATTTGGTGTTTTACCTTCTCTCAGAACCACAGAAAAGTCTTTCGGCAGCTCTAGAGACACTCGGATTTCTCCGGAACACTTCGGCTCTTCTCGGACAAACTCTTCGGGACCAAAGATACTGTGGAGAGCCAGTAGTTCATCTTCCTGCTCCTGCAAATCCGCATTCATACCTCTCCCCTGTCCCTGAAAGACCTAAACTTCCCAGACTCCTAACACACTCCCTTAACGATTACTTGTTTTACAGAAACTCTTTAAAAGTCGACAAATTGTAGCTTGATTACAGCTGAAGTTTACTTTCGTTTTTAAAAAGTCTACGTCTCGAGCGCCTATTTGTGCCTTTTCATATAGCTAGGTAGTCCAGTTTAATCCGCCGGAATGTGTGATCCACGCTGATCCCGACACTGTTCTCTTTATATCCAAGGACACTGTACTATAACTTATACTTCCCCTCCAGTCAGTAAATATCCCGTCTCTGCTGATTGGTCTGATGCAAGACAGAGGACACAGCAGCAACCTGTGTTGTTGTCACGACCAGGCAAAACAGGCCAAACAGCTCCTGCATTAGTCATACTCACCATGCCCTCAGTATAAAACAAATTAAATGGTTCAGAAAGTGACTTTCATTATAACACAAGTTCCCCAAGGAAAGAGATATAGTTTAATTTACAATGTATTCTAATTGTGGTATAGAGGTTCTCAGTTATTTTCATGCCATGTCAAATAGATGTTTAAAAAGAGTTGGTCTAAGTAAGGTCCCTTTTGAGAAAACATTTATTGGTGTTGCTTTAGGGCTAATATTGAATTGTATAACTGAAGCAGGGAAATAAGAGAAGATACTACACAGAAATCTCGCGAGTTCATGTTCCACATTTGAACTGGCTTTCCTTTATCACATCTCATTTTCAAATTGTGTTGCTTAGCAACAGTTCAGTCGCTTGAAATCTGACCGACCTATTTGTGTTGGCGGAGCGGAATGTTTAAATAAATCATAATCTGTTGTCCGTTATTACCTTTATTTGAGAAATGGTGTTGGTAGATCTGTTGTATAAAAGCAATATCACACGAGGAGTGCTGTTATACTGTATTTCAGCACGGCTGTGATTCGGTCGTAGGCACGAGGCCGAGTGCCGCAGATAATCACAGCCACGCTGATATACAATATGACAGCACTCCTTCTCGTGTGATATTGCTTAATCATCCAACAGTTAGATCCGAGAGAGATAGAGACATGTTTACTGACAGCAATTTAAAGAGTACAAAATTTTTAAACTGTGAGAAAATGTAGTACCTCCAACCCATCCACCAGCCTCAAGCAAATATTAAAAGTATGGCAAAATGATTTTGGTGAAACACATTCAGTGGGACAGTGGTTCTCAATCCTGGTCCTCAGGACCCTGAATACTTCTGGTTTTCCATCCTACTGCCTGTTTAATCGAATTCACCTGGTATTTTAGGTGTAACTCAGTACCTGATTACATGGCTAAAATGAAAACAGCAGTACTCAGGGTCCCGAGGACCAAGATTGAGAACCACTGCAGTAGGACAAAAGTTGTAATGAAGAGACACTTGACTTCGGTGACATGCTAGCCCATCAGAATAAGTGTGGAGCTCTTTTCTGACACGAGTTTCATTAAAGGCTGTCACACCAGATCAGGAATGGCATCAGTGCATAACCAATCAGATAGAGACTGGCTAAGGCAGAAGAAATGCCAACTTATAAGTGAAGGGTACTGTCAGGATGAGCAAAGAACAAGACTGGTTTGATCAATGTATATACGGCATGATCAAATTCCACAGTTAGAAATCTCAAATCAATCTGACTAAATGTGGGAAATTAAAAGTAGTACCAGCAATAGTAAACTCAACTCCACTTGCTTAGAATGACTGGAGACTTCTGTGGGAGATGTGGCTTAAATTCAGGTGGGAACAATGAGACGTTTCATAAATGTGCACTAAGTAAAACCGCAAAAGCTTTCAGAAACAAAACACCCATCTTGAAGCCATGTGTTCACTAACTAGATCGCATTTGTTATCAATTACTCAGAACTTATTTGGTTCTACTCTGTCTGGATGTATTGAGTACATTGACTAAAGGAGGTGTGTTCTTGAAAGAGCCAGTGGATGCAGTTGTATAACTGGCATCCACAACCACTTGTCAACATAATCATCCCCGCATGTAGCTCTCAGAAAGAACACTCGACATGAGCCAACATGCCAGGCCTCGTGAGACTAAGCAATAGTGATACATTTTAGATTTGAAGTCAGATATCAGAAATCTTTTTTTTCTCCTATTACATTTTTAGTCTCCATCCATTAATGTGGACAATCAATGGTTACTGGATTTTTCTTGCAGTTATACAGAAAAAAACAGACATTCATTTTTCTGTTGAATTAGTTGGCCATGCTATATCCACAGTATCTAGAGCATTAAAACAACTTCATAGGTCTTAATTCAAATCACCACAAAAGCATTACAGTCATCTAATATGAGTGTTGAATCAAGGATTATCTAATATCAATTTTGAGCCAATAATTGAGGTGAAGTTTTGTTGACCCTTTAAGGCTGTCTAGATTGGCTCAAAATGTATTCAATGTGTCGTCATGATTTGGCAAAACATTTACGTTGGATCGAGTTGTAGTTCAGCTTTTATTAGCCATGTGAAGCTGTGGTTCGGTTGTGGTTTATTAGGATCCATCAGTTAGAACTGTAGTTTTCCTTCAGGTTGGGGCGGCTTTCCGAGACCTTCTGCACCATGCTCAAGGGCCCGGGGTTTCGCTGGGATTTCAACCTGGCACTCTGCTGGGTGCCAGGTTCCCTTGCTGAAGAGAAAGAGAGTTGGAGAAAGTGTTTTCATGCTGTATTTGACCAAAAGATAAAGCAAAGTGCTCACTGTGTAGGGGTCATGGTACTGTAAAAACTGTACTGACCTCAAAGAAACAAGATGCACTTGAGCTGCCTAATGTCCTGCCACTAATATGCAAATTAATGCAAGAAGCTCCTCCAAAATATCATTAGACCATCTACTCTAAAGGGGAACCAGTGGTTTAAGGGTGAAGTGTCTAGCATGGATTGTTGTTGGATACACCTGAATGTATCCACACACACACACACACACACACACACACACACACACACACACTATTGCAATGACATAATGTCCTGCATTATGATGGCTTGGCAATAATATTGCACATCAGCAGTGGTTGTCCTTGGCATCCAAGACTTTATTTATATCATAAATTAAAAACACTATTAAGAAGTTAATTCAGATTATCCCTTTAATAATAGCTTTTGGGTTGATGTTTCTGGCCTGATCCTCAGTACTCCTGTTTGGGGGATTGTGGGCTGGTGTTGTTTGGGATTGTTGGGCGGTTATTGCTGGTTGGGGAGGTTGCATTTCCCACCTAACACACGGATGCACTCGTCCTTGTGTCTTTCCTCCCATGCTTTCAGCTTGCAGGTCTCAGAGCAGTAGAACACTTTGCGGCAGCGACTGCATGGCATCAGCACCACAGACACAGAGCGACCGCACTGATAGCAGTACTTAAACAACGGCTTCCTGGTGAAGTCACACACACACATAAAAATAAAGTAATTAAAGTGGCATATCACCCACAGTACACCCAACCGTATTCTCTTTGAGCCTTCAGAGTAAATGATTCTCCAAGAAAGATTCCTATTATGGTCTTAGATTATTTTTATATGTAATAATAATGCTTTGTTTTGAATTCATAAAAAGCTGTGGTTACTGCACTACATCTATAAACCAAATCACTAAATTAGAAGCAATATATATATTTTTTTGCAAGAGGATTCCTTCCTAAAGCTTTTGGCCATGCTGTTTTTCTCCTCAATTCTCTATAACTAAAGTGAAGTGTTTTAGTGTGTAGATTCCAGAAAGTGAAATGTAAGATTTTTTAAAGACCTTTTTAATGCTCCTCAGAATTAAATTTAACACCGATTTTAAATCCAAAATAATGAAACTCAGATGTGATAACAACCTTCAGTATTTCCAAATAAATGCATGAAAGCCCTAAAATTATCAATGAACAGTAAAAGAGAAAATGTCACTAGGAAAATTATTGTTAGGGGACATGGTATCTAACCAGATTTATCAGAGGAGATGTTGGGCATATTGCTGCACAGCTGCATCTCTTAAGCATGAGTGAGTCCAACAGTTTGGATTTATAAATACTGCACTCACAAATACATTAGTTACAAGTGCAAGAAACAGCAAAACAAGAAAAAGGGACATGTGTGTGTAAGTGTGAGCAATCAGTATACATACATAAATACAGTACTGTACCTGTGTGTGTTTACGTACCTGTGTGCTTTTGAGACAGTTGGTATGGGGGGCCCCTTTGGAGGAATGGCTCCTGTCCGTGTGACAAAACCACAGTCATATGTCTCTGCTTGTGTTTTACACCCATATTCACAAACAGACAAAACAGTCAGATTCTCTAGCTTTCTTTAACACAAACACTGCAAAAGACTAAATCACACTCATGACTCTCTTACACCCAATGATGTGTTCACATGCACTCAAACACACAGACAGTACTGACCGTGCACTTCCAGGTGCTGCTCTCTCTCTAGCCGCTCTCTCTCCCTTTGAACAGCAGCCTGCCTCAGCAGATCTCCCATCATGCTCAGCAGTTGGTGCCGTGCCTTGAACGTTTCCCTTTCTTGTGTGCTCAGAGCATAGAAGGAAGCTTTGGAAATACGTGAATCCTGGATGGACCGAATAATATTACGGATAGATAGGCAAACAAAATAATGCATTGAAAAAAATCATTAACTGACTTGTTTATCTCTATTTCTAAATGTGTATACATGTGTGCATGCAGATGTTCATGTATACATTACAT
>OMKZ01015539.1:13221-26744 GCA_900302535.1 Neoniphon sammara | reverse complement strand
AGGGGGAGGGGAGAGAGGGAAGGGACGAATCGACAGAGGAGAGAGAGAGAGAAAGAGATGGATGGAGGGATGGATTCATCATCAGTGCTGAAACAGGGTTTAAGAATCACCGTGAAACCCTGTTAATATAATAATGCTCTTGACATTTAAGGAATAGAGGCATAACTACACACACATGCACACACATGCACACATCTATACAAAGACACAAGTATGATATCAGTCCAATTACATACGTAGGAGGAGCACATCTGGGTCGAACCAAATCTATTAACACCTCATTAAGCAGTGGTAATGAGGGGCAGGTATGAAGCCTAATGCAAAGGCCTATGGAATAGCCAATCATATCGAAATGATTCTCATTTTTCAATTAAATCTACGTTTGATTCTCTGTTCAAATGGACATGAGACTAAACGTACAGCTGGATGGAATATCTGAAAATGCCATTGCAAAACAAAATAAAACCATACAAAACAACCATGTAGAGTCAGATTTACTTTCTAAAAAATGTTGTTTTGACCTATCTTTCTCTCTACAACTGATATCATAAATTTATTTAATGTTTTCCTAAATTCCTAATTTTATGTTATAACAGTGCTATCAGTTCTGAGCTAGAAAATGCAACATGTTTTCTGATCGGCCTATATTATTATTTCCTGAGATCTTCAATATGCCTGTTCTGTAAACTAGTCGTTCTGACCTCAAAGATTATACAGTTATAAAGTATATAAGACAGAAAAAAATTAACTTTATAGATGGTGAAATCCTTTAGCAGAGAATGTATACATGCCTGTCCCAGTTTGCTTCTGTGAATGTGTGGGCATGTGCATTATATGTGTGTGTGTGTGTGTGTGTGTGTGTGTAGGAAAAGGGTGGGTGGGGTGGTGGAGGGGTTTGATGGTGGTGAGTCATACAGTATCGGGAAATATGCGTGTGTCTGGGCCATCTGGCATCTGAATTATTAAAGGTGTAAAATCTGCAGTTTGAAGATTTCAGACACGGTCCAGCTCTTAACTACACTTAACTTCCCCTGCCTTTCAGAGAGAGGGACACTCCTACCCAAACATGTTAGTGTCTGACCTAGAAATACCGTGCAAACAGCTAACTTCTTCTATAGTACGCTGTATACTGTAAGTACATGTTAAGGTTGTACTGTACAGTATTACCTTGCCAACATGAAGTACCGTAGTTTCACTGCACCGCATCTAAAGAGATTCACACTGCAATGCAACGTCACCACTATCAGAAAAAAGCTCCACACTGTGTGACCCAGATACTTTACTCACATACCACTCCACTGCCGTATATGTGACCTAGAAACATGCATATGCCTCAACTATTCCCACATATCTGACTCAAGATATCGCTCTCAGCTGCACACATTGACCTACATCTGACCCAAAGATACATGGAGCTGTAGTAGGACTACTCTAAATTCTAATGATGTTTCAGTTTACTTAAATTCATCATTGTTAAATCCAATAGGGCTTTATTCAACATGTGTGACAGACAAGCCACAACATAGGAGTATTGTAACAGCATAATTTGAAAGCATAATAAGTCTCATACCACAACATATTATTATGCAGTATGCCAGATTATGAAATGTAGCATAATGGTCAGTAAACAAATACACCACTTGACAGTTGTGTCATGTATGCTTGTGAATGTATGCTGTGCTATGTATGCTTGTGAATGCAAATTTCTCCAATGTTTAGACTTTCTCTCTCTCTCTCCTTCAGCAGCTCAAGGATGCAGCGAGGACTGCAAGAGGGTGCCCCCACCCAAACCTAAGAGGAACCCCAACACTCAGCTCAGCGTTTCCTTCGATGAGTCCTACATCAAGAGCCACGGAGTCAGTGGGGCTTGCCCCTCCAAACCCCTCCACCACGTCACCTCCCCCAGCGAACACAACCCCTCACCGCCGCAGAGCGACGAGAGCCCCACGGACGATTGCGAGGATGAACCTGTCTACATAGAGATGGGTGGGATCGATGTGGGAGGGCGTGAGCCTCTGAAGAGTGAGGATGAGGAGCCGGGGGAATCTGTGTACGAGGAGATGAAGTACCCAGCTTTGGATGATATGGAGTACCGGACTGATCCAGTGGGATGCCGCTCCGCATGCCCCACCCCAGCGCCCTATGACCCTGAACCCCTCAGCCGCTGCTCTACACCTCGTAACATTCCACTTTGTGACATTCCTGCACCCTTCCCCAATTTACTCACCCACCGGCCACCACTGCTGGTATTCCCCCCAGCCCCAGCCCAGTGCTCGCCCAACTCCGACGAGTCTCCTCTCACTCCTCTAGATGTAGCCAAATTACCCATGCTGGAGAACCAGTCCTACAGCAAATCCCCAACCTCCTCCACTGAACCGCCCTCCTCTGCTCACCTCCGTAGGGAGCTCACCGCCACCCCAACCCTCACTGTATCTGGACGCTCTTCTGCACCTCCTCTACCCTGCACCCTCTACAAATCCTCCTCCTCATCCTCCTATCAGCGCAGCCACTCAGCTTGCCCGTCACCGGTCAGCATGGGCCGCTGCCTCACCCCCCTGAGTCTCATGCGAACGCCGCCCTTTGACGCTCCTATGCCATTCCCTGGGGGTCTGCCACGGAGCGCCTCAGCCACCCCTCATGGCAAAGGCTCACCGCCCCAAGACTCTGTGGGACGGCTCCATGGCTCTATGCAGAATGTGTCAACAGGGCGTTCGCGGACGCCCACCAGCCCACTGGATGAACTGACCAACCTGTTCACCACAGGAAGGAATATGCTGAAGAAAAACACCAGTGGCAGGAAGTCCAAAGAGCCTGGAGAAAGTGAGTGATCCAGCAATCTGTCAACAAGTCCTATCACTGATTTGTCTCTGTTTACTTATTTTTTACTTATTTTGGGATATAGTGGGGCAAAGGACACTGAACAGTTTATATTTATCTATCTTTGTTTCCTGGAAGCTCTAGGGAATTTATCATTGCATCTCCATTTGGTAATCTTACCTTTTTATGTCTATATCCTCACTAATTTGTGAGAGAGCACCTTTAAAAGCAGTAATGAGAAATGGCAGCACACATCAACACCACAGAAGAAGAGCAGAAAGGTCTCAGAACAGCTATAAACAACTGGAGTGAGAAGAGAGTGACATCCAAAAGTGTCAGTAACTAGTGCTTTGGAACAATGGGATATCAGTGCTACGGTTGGACTCTGGTGCACATACATAGTCTTAATAAAGTAGTCTTCAGTGTCATCATCAGCAGTAGTTTAATTTGACCCTGTTTTCAGCTGGGTTAACAAGATGAAGCCCTACTAAATTAGGAGGTTGTGCATAGCTTGCTTCACAGTTACCATAGTGGGTGTTTGTGGCTGTCTCTGCAGCCCTCCTCTTTTTTTAATCTAGGACCAGCGAGCCAAGTCTGATACAGATCATATGATTTAATCTGAGGGGATTAGGGGCTAAAGCGGACAGCGGGTCTCTTAAGCCTAGTCGTGGCATTAGGCCATCAGGCAGCATTACTTTTAAATATGTAAACATGATGTTTAAACACCGAGAGCTACGCCACACTCAAGACACTGCCAAACTAACTGTGAAGGCATGTGTGTAACTTGCACATAAGGGTAGTAAATTTCAAAAGATCCTTGGAAAGAAAGAAAGAAAGAAATAACGCTAAATGCAAAACATTATTCTCATATTCTCTGTCGTACAATGTGCCTGGTGCAAATAACAACCATCAAAAATTAACATTCTTGTTCTCATGCATAATGCAGACATTTTTTCTCATGAAAAGTCAAACTGAGTCTGACCCATCTGAAGCGTAATGCATTTACTATCAATATAGGTCATGTATCAAAGCAGACCATGCTTTACTTGAAAGAGTAACAAGTGTGCAATGAACTCTGTGTATTAGTGAGTTTATAATAAATTAGCAGAGACCAGCTGATGATTTGGAGTGAGATTTGACATAAAAACTATAGAGGAAATATAACCTCACCACCACCAAACTCCCAGAGCTAAGATGTACAGTCTAAATGAACCATACATCATACAAGAACTACAAGGGGTCCACACATCAATCCTTACTCAACTCTCTTAGCAACCACAACATAGCAACAGTGGAAGGCGGAGGAATCCCTGTTTCTTATTTGCAGATTCCCTCCCCACGGGTAACACAGCCAATCACAGCTCAGGGCATGCCGGTCTGCAACAGAGCAATGAGCTCCTGAGGGGGACAGCCACAGCTCTTAACTCAGAACTACACCTGATCAGAGGATTCTGGTCCTCCTTTCTGCCCAATCAGCACAGAGACTACTCCTGATTAAGCCAGCTGCGTAGATGAAATGAGTGTAGAACAAAAGACTGACGATGGGGGTAGCAGAAGCTGAGACAGTTTCTGATTTCTTGTGATTATCACTTTACTGGAATAGGCTTTTTCCAAGCATCTTCCAAGATCATTGTCTGTGTGTTTAAATTTACTGGTTTATGCTAAGTGGTATTTAGATAGTCTTATTTATGAGCCACAAACTGCAGGTAGTGCCTTACCTATGTGCCCTTCTACAGTATTTTGTCCTCTAGCCCCATATGGCTTGTAAACAATTTGCATATGTTCTCTCTACCTCAAGGGTGGGTCATGTTGAAAGGGTTTTTTTTTTCAGTCCCAACACCTGTGTGCAGGCACCACATGGGGCTCAGGAAGTGACAGGTTGTGTGTGGTGCTCTGTGATTGGCCACAGGCCATAGAGACCCATACACTTTAATGAGCACACACACACACAAACCTAACATACTAAAGGGAGGTTAGTTTTTTTTCCCTCTGTCCTTCTGAGACAACAGAGGCAGCAACAACTACGCTGACCCACTTACAAACTGGTTAATCGCCACACGCACAGGCTCACAGTCACACAGTCACACATATGCACTCACACACATTCAAACAGTATGTATGACACATGTAGGCATGTCAGGGGACCTCTGCATATAGTAAGGGCATATAGAAGCCATATAGAGGCAAAGAATGTATAGAAATCAATCATGCAAATTAATTTGTTATTCGCACAGAGAATGATCTATATCTTTATTGAGCCTTGAACCAATGACTTACATCAGGGTCTCTGTTAGCATTTAGCCTCTTGCATGTGCATACTGAAAAAGAGTCAAAGCACATACTGTAGCTGTGCATGGAGAAAAGAGAAAAAGTTAAGCACATTTATGACTATGTTTGGTGTTATACAAGAGGTTATACTTATTTATCACATGACTGTCATAGTAACCATGCTTACTGGCATTATATTTACATAGATGAAATATATTTTAAATTGAAGGGGCAAGTGCAGTGGAAAAAATGTAATAATAAAGATTCACTGAAACTAAGAAAAATGAATGCAGAGAAATACTGGAGGTATTCAGAATCTGCCATTCTGAGTATTTCCATGATATTTTATAAATGGAACACAATTCTAATGCCTGCCAATGCTCATATCTACTAATCTAACCCTACTGGTTTACTGCAGCTGCTTCATTGAGTAATGAGTGACACCTAGAGGATTTATGATAGTAGTGCAGCAACTCAAAGCAGAAGAACAGTGCCTTTTCATTATTTATTGTGTACATAATGCATAGTTGAAAAAAAGATTAAATTTACCACCGTGTTTTTAGTAAATTACACTAACTAACCAGTCACAAATTTCCAAATGCATTACCAGATAATAACTAATGGGGTTATACTTGGATGCCAGAATCATCTTTGTTCTCTTGTTTTGCAGCTGAATCCAAGAGCAAGTCTCACAGTGAGTCCAAACGTGAAGGCAAAGAACGCCACAGCCACAGCAAGGAGTCTAAGCGAGAGTCTAAGGAGCGACACAGCAAAGAGTCTTCTCACCGGAGAGATGGCAAAGACAGAGGATCCAGCAACGTAGAGCCACTGCCTCACAGGCGCAACAGTAAAGACCGTGGGTGTAGCAGTATGGAGCCACCGCCTGTTCGCAGGGATAGCAGGGACCGGGGCTGCAGCAGTGTGGAGCCCATCCCTGTGAGACGGGACTCAAAAGACAGGGGCTGCAGCTCGGTAGAGCCCATCCCATTGATAAGGAGGGACTCTAAGGACAGAGGAAGTAACAATGACCTGATGTCAAGGAGAGACAGCAAAGACAGGGGCGGGGGGCATGGAATGGAGTCTTTACTGAGACAGGACAGCAAAGAAAGAGAGAGACTGCTAGATCAGCCACCCGAGCCGTTACCAAGACAAGACAGCAAGGAACGGGCCAGAAACAGTGCGGACTGTAGACATGAAAGCAGAGAGAAACTGCTGGATCAGCCACCTGAGCTCTTACCAAGGCAGGATAGCAAAGAAAGAGCCAGGAATGGCGTGGACTCAAAATATGAAAGTAGAGACAGACCGCCTGACCTTCTACCCCGACAAGATAGCAAAGATAGAGTGAGAACTGGAGCAGAATATAAGCATGATAGCAAAGATCACCCTCCGGAGCTGTTACCCCGACAAGACAACAAAGACAGACCAAGAAATGGTATGGAACATAGGCATGATGGTAGAATAGACCAACCACCTGAGATCCTACCACGACAAGAAACGCCTAGAAGTAGCAACAGCAAGGACAGGGTGGGCTACAGCTCTGAATCCAGGCATGAAGGTAGAGATCGGAGCTGCTACAATGGAACGGATGTTCCTCCACCTCCTCTACCTAGGCAAGACAGTAAAGACCTGGGCAGAACTGGCCTTGAAGCCAGACGGGACAGCAAAGACAGAAATGTGAATGGCTCAGAGCAGCATCGTTATGATGTTAAGGATGCAAAGAATCCTAATGGGATGGAGTGTAGGCGTGACAGTAAAGAAAGGGGCTACAGACCAGAGGGCACACCTAGGCGAGATAGAGCAAACTACAGCGTGGACCAATCAAAAGCACAAGAGAGGAATGGCAGTGCAGTATCAGGGCAGCATTCATCCATGGCAACACCCACTCATCATGGGAGACCCACAGGTAGCCCACCGATGGTGTTGGGAACAGGAAATGGTGAGGATTAAGACTGCAATTTCATGAAAGAATCTAATTTAGTCTATATGTTACAGCACAACACATCCAATTACACAAAATGAACTTTATTTTCCCTTCTTTCACAGAACTGAAAGCAGCACCTAAGTATGGCCGCTCCCCTTCCATGCCTGCTAACCCCTCTCCAATGGGGACTCCACAAAGGAGAGCAGCAGAGACACATCAAAGTCAGGTATGCAGATTTATTTGCATTTCTTAGAATATATTCATTGAAAAGAAAACAACTTTCAACTTAACAATGCACAGTGTACAATGGACTCTTTGTTTCATCTTCTCTGGATGTATTGTCTCTCTCTCTCCCAGATGCCCCAGATGCCTTGGATGTGTGGAGACAGCACCATGCTTGAACAGATTGAGAGGAAACGCACCCTCTGCATGGAGATTCGCTCCAGACAGCATCCACACCTGCAGAGATTTCTGGAGAGGCCTCCACCAGACAGGAGCCAAGACAGGCAGCAGGAGAGGAATCAAGAGAGGAGTCAGTGCAAGCAAGAAAGCGTGTCTGTTCTCCCGGGCTGGGGGAAAAGCAATGGGGCCAAAAAGATCCGTCCTCCCCCTTACCCTACACAGACTACTGTATTCTGGGACACAGCCATCTGACAATAACAACACACTTACATCTCCCTGCTACCCAACCCCCAATTACCCACCCACTTTCTCCTTTGGGCTGTGCTGATTTGTCCCCTGTACATCAGGGGGGTCCGGACAGCCAATGAGAGTATTGGGGGGACTCGCTGATGTCAAAGGACAATGGTGGTTACCATAGCAATATTTCTGCTTGTTCAGGTTGTCATGTTTTCTTATCATCACCGGTGATATTTGATATTTTTCTATTTCCCGTGACTGGATTCTTGTAATATAATTAGTAGAATAGATATTTGATGAATAGATATTTTCTAAATCAAATGGGAATTAAAAGCAGCTAAAATTATGTATAGTAGATGTAGATGCAATCCAATGTTTGTTTTAATGTTATTTTTTGTTTTTGTTTTGTTATTTTACATTTGAAAGCATAATCTATCAATACTTGTACTGTAGTAGCATAATTTTCTTATGCGTAACTCAATGATTTTTTTGTGCTCTAAAGCACTAAAATGAATGGACTATTCAATTCTGTCAATATATACTCTACATTTTCACTGTTGTATTGTAAGTTGAGGAGTTGCGTCAACGTGCTTTAGATTTCCGAGGCCCTCCATGGCTGGTCCAGTATGTTCTAGAATGTACAACAGTTGGTCCTAGAACAGAAACAGGTAACTTTGTGTGCTTCAGTTTGTATGTTACAGTAACAAGCTGTGTAGTCACTACGTCCGAGCCCTTTGAAGCGGTTGAATCTTTTTTATAGGAAAACCTGTTGGCTGGCATATTGTAGAGGACTGAGAACGTGTGAAATGTTTCTGCTGTATTTTAAGATTGAATATGAGGGTGGGTTGGGGAGGTAGTAAATTAGAACAAACATTATAAACAGAACAGTATAGTTCCCAAAACCAGCCAAAGCCTGTTAAAGTGAGATATGGGTGTGGTTGCACTTTGGAAGGTTGGTTATTTGAATTGGGGTTGGTGGCAATAGCTGGAGGATACCAGCACCCTTACTTTGCCATGCACACTGCGCCCTGACACAGTGTAAATAAGGTGCGATACTTGATGCCAACAACCAGCCTGTACAATCAACACCTGAGCTTTTAGAACATTTCTTAATTTTACTGCAGATTATAGTAGCCATATGCACTTGCTTAAGAAATAACTTCAAGATTATGCTTATATATATATTTTTAAAATGTATGAGTAGCGAGCTGTGCCATGTAAGTTTTAATTTATTGGCTGGGAGGTAAAGCCTCAGGAGACTAGTTGTCTGTGACATGCAGTCGTCTGTGATTGGCTGTCTGTGACAATATTATCCCCAACCCAATTGGCTGCTGATTGGCAACCATTTAAGAGATGAAATCGTATAAGGACCTATAGCATGGC
Source organism: Neoniphon sammara (assembly GCA_900302535.1). Taxonomy (NCBI): domain Eukaryota; kingdom Metazoa; phylum Chordata; class Actinopteri; order Holocentriformes; family Holocentridae; genus Neoniphon; species Neoniphon sammara. The sequence continues at coordinate 17,716 of OMKZ01015539.1, read as the reverse complement.
ATCAGCTCTACCCAGTTCAAAGGACAGGGGTTGCACAAGGGCCAAACGATCTTTGAGGCTTTGTAAAAAAATAAACTGCACTACCCATCATCTTCCATCACATTTAATTAGGCTGGTTACATACATGCCCCTCTCCCCCTGCTCTCTCCCTCTACCTCAACCTTCTACTTACATCATCTAAATTGGTTCTCTTTTGCACATAAAATGCAATGTCTGCATTGCCAAAATAGTATGGGATTGACAAACGAGCTAGCCCTCAGAGTGCAAGTGCAGTACCCCCTTTCTGGTGAGAATCAATAACAGAGGTCCCTCTGTGTTTTACCTGTATGTCTGTGTGTGAGGGAGAGAGCTGTGCGTGTTTGTGTGTGCCAAGCTACACTGTATGCAAGTCAATTCTTTAAAAATGATTGTTTTAAGACATTCACTTTGTCTGCCCTATCCATGTTGTTGGTGGGTGGAGGTTGGAAATGTAATAATGATGATGTACAATCTTTTGTGTGTATAAACGTGCACTGTGAAAAGGTAGAGAGAGCACCGCACTGTCAGAGTCCTCTGTCTTATTGCACTGAGTGTTCTCTTGTTTTTGCGTAATAAAAAAGAAGGAAAAAACATGTTTGAGGAAAAAAAGAAGTACTGTATTCTGATTGTCACTTGGGTTCTGTTGAGAGAAATAAATAAATATGAACTTGAAACCCGCTATGGAACAACTGCATCCTGTTGAAATTATTCATTTTCCCCTACCCTGGGATTTTTGCATGTCGGGGGATGTTTTTCACTTTGCACTCATAGCTGTTGCACTCTGAATGACTCACAATATTACAATGTTTAAACATCTGAAATGAAGAAAAACAAAACTTATGCAGATCAAGATGAAGTTTTTGAATGCTATTTCTCTGTATCTCATTGTAGATTTGGTTAAGATAACTGCTTCAGGTTATCTTAATAATACAGTGGATCAAAGCAAAAGCATAAAAAACAGTAAAATTGTCAATCATTAAATGGTAAGTCATCAAAAATAGCACCATATTGTTGAAAAACTGACAACAAGAATGTAACAAGTATTTACAGCACGGCACCAAACAAAGGTAACTGAGTGCATAAGCTGTTAAAATTGTAGAAAACAAAGCCACAACTACAAGCAATATAACACTAATCTAAATGTGCATGCTAAGTGGTAGATCATGGTTAATTTTTGAATGATGCAGTGGGGTTATAAACATAAAACAAGCACACACACACACACATGATTTAATTCAACCAAAGAGAATGTGATGACCCTCATCGTTCTCTGTAGCAAACATGACACCGACTGGTCTTCTGTCGCTGTTGCTCAGCTGTTTTGATAGTGCCGGGTACTGGGATGAGGAACTGATCTGTTTGTCTAACAGTAGTCAACCAAAAGCTATAAAGGTTGGCAAAGTACTGACAGGTTCCCCGTGCCCCCTGGCACTCTATGAAGGGATGAGCTCGGAAATCCCTGAGGCAACTCCCAGAAGAGGTCAGAGACTGGCCACCACCTTCATCACCTGACCCTGTGTGCTGTGGAGAGAAGAGGAGCAAAGCATATGAACTAGTATAATTTTTTCTGTGCCCTATGCATCTGTATGTAACCTTGCATATAACCTTTGAACTCTTGCATTTACTGTAAGTCCCCAATACAAACTGTCTTGCTGTTTCACACACATATAAACAACTTCAACATCGTACTCACCAGGAGGAAAGAGTACCCTGTCCAGAGACTCCTCCATCCAGGGGGACATGTAGGAACTGCATGGTCCTGACTGTGAACAGCCACTGCAGGTGAGCTCATCTCACACACCACACAGCGGCTGATATAGGAACTAATTTCCCGACCTGAGAAGGGCATCATGGGTATTGGGGCAGTGGTGGAGAGCCAGTAGGACTTGTCATTGCGACTGGAGTGGTGACAGGTGCCTGTGTTGCAGTAGGAGAAAGGCATGGTGGAAAAAACAGGCAGGCAGGAGCCAGCCTGGCCTAATGACAGGAAGAAGAGGTAGAAGAGGAAAGTGCAGGGATGGGACAAGGAGAAAAAAAAGGAAAAGAAGAAAGAAATTAATATGAGTATATGTACCGTTATGTGATTTACCAAGCACCTTTGTGTATCTTTTTTTGGGTCTTACATATCTTATAAGCAAATGAACAAACTCACATTCACAAACACCACCAACAAATATCACATGCAATCCAACCTTACCTAAGTCTTGTGTGTGAGCCTTCTCCTGCCCCTCCAGGTAGACAAGGCTGTAGCCAATCCAAAGGTGATTGCTGCCTTCAGGACACTCTGGCACCTTCACTGACTGGCTGTGGATAACCAGCAGGAAGCCTGAGTTCAATGTCCCCCGTCGGCCTGGCTCACCTGGCTCCCCAGGTGGACCCGGGACACCTTGATGGAAGAGGGGTGAAATGAGTTGCAAGGGAGTGATGAAATTGGAGGTTAAGATTATAGAGATAGATGTATGGAAGTGCAGTTGAGAGAAAGCAAAAGCTGGTTTCTACTTTTGCGTTCGGATGACACCATACCGTACTGTCTACCATGGTGCAAGCATTTAATATTTCTGCACTGGTGGTTATGTGTGTAGACCATTGAAACACTTAATTGAAGTGTCAAGTTTTTATTGCTTTTCACTATCAGCGGAAATCAACCCAAAAATGTGGAAGGAAATACCAAGTGTCCTGGGCAGCCAATCACAGAGTTTCCAGTCTTGCATTGCCATAGGTGCAAGTCCGTTTTTGGAGAGATGCATCTAAGCTAGGGTGGCGGGCTCTGAAGGCTACACCAGCAGTGTAGACACATACAGCATGGCTGTGGTGACACTAATGCTAAACCATAATCTGGTTTTACACAAAAAAATGTACAAAAATGACCAGGAAGAGCTTATTCAAGGACACTTTAAAAGATACGTGGCTCTTGTAGAGATCAATTCTATGAAGTTTTTGTAGAACAGGCAGTCTATCCTGTAGTCTAGACCATCCTGCTGCTAACTTCTACAGGATTGGGATGGACTTGTGACTTGGCTCACCTTGAGGTCCAATAAATCCACGCTGACCAATGTCTCCTGGGTCTCCAATAGGACCATTACGCCCAGGACGACCTGTTGATCCTGGGGCCCCCCGAGACCCTATACGACCCTTCTCACCTAGAACACACACAGACACACAGAAAACACATAAACAGACACGTGGGGAACTGAGCATCAAAAATGCACACCACACATAATTATTCATACACAGTAAAAAATCACTCCGGAAAGTGTAAACACACAGACATGTAATACAGTATAAATTAGTCTGTCTTGCCTTTAGGTCCTGGAATACCAGGAGGACCCGTATCGCCGGGGAAACCACCATGTCCTGGGGGACCACGGGGTCCTTGGAGTCCAAGGGCACCCGCTCTTGGGGAGTCAAAGATTGCTTCACCAGGAGGACCTTTGGCACCTGGAGAAAAATGTAACTTATTAGTTGGCAGACCTGTACACAGCAAGGCTTATTACAATACAACCTACACTGCTGTAAAACTTGATTAAAACAAAAAATCAGTGTTGATACTGAGAAAGAATACCTGCACAAATTTATTAAAACCTCCCATGTTATTTTGTATCTCATTTAACTAAGACTCTTGACAGCATTTACACTTTATTTTTTGTGAGTGCATATGTGTGGATGGGGATGTGTAAATGTCCCATCATTCAAAATATTTTAAAAACTGTTGGCACAGTACTTGGCCACTGTTGAACTCACCCTGGTCTCCAGGCAGGCCTTTGTTTCCTTGGTGACCCCTGGGGCCGGGGATACCTTGTTGACCCTTGGGTCCCAGACAACCGCTTGGACCAGTAGGACCTCTCTCACCTGTCATCATACAATTATTTTTAGAGTACATTCAGATGCCTCCGAAAGAGACTTTAGATGATTATAAGTTTAATGTAATTTTAGTGAAAAATGAATAGAATCTTGTCTTGAAATCACATAAGACGCAAATCCAAAATGTCACAATGGATCCCATCACACACAGGTTTTTCTCTGTGCCTGCTCGTTATTTCGTGGGCCCAAACCGTTTTGGAGAACTCAAGTCTTTTGTTTCATCATCAAGACATCAGACCAGATCACCTTCGTCTGAGTCATTTAGCCAGAAAGTGAATCATCAGTGCATTATTATAATGTTTATCAGTGCAAATAATGCAGAATCTACTGTACCTTTACGTCCTATAGGGCTTGGGTCGTTCGTAAATCCAGGGAGCCCACGAGGGCCTTGAACTCCCTTACGGCCTGGTAACCCAGGGAGGCCAGGTCGTCCTGGGTCCCCTTTGGAGAAAAAGCTAGTACCTGGAGGACCTGGATCACCAGGAGGACCTAAAAAGTACAACATAAAATCCCATATGAGGGCACACAAACAAAAAAGCACACTTGCACACAGATAAACAAACATGTACACAAAATTTCACATCCTTCCACAGACATGTACATAGTGAAAAACAGA
>OMKZ01015538.1:36300-66148 GCA_900302535.1 Neoniphon sammara | reverse complement strand
GTTCACACACGCATGACCATAGCTCGGGACACTTTCCAACAATTCTAAATACCTTTCGTTCAATTACCCCAAACACCAATGAAAATAAATCCATCCAGCATTCCATCTGGGAGTGATAAAAAGGTGAGGAAGGCAGATACAAAGCCGTATTAAAGTGCCGGGATGGAGCAAAGTTCCCACTTAGGAGCCACACCCTTCACCTGGCTCACGCTGTACGGAATCTTCCATTTTGTACCAACAGTGAACAACAAGATGAAAGAAAACAGATAACCATGTAAGAGGACATGCGTAGCAGCAAGCAATCCCACCATCCAAAAATCAGCGTCAGTCAGCATTAAAGCATTGGCCTGATCATGTGAACGGTGACCTCATTGCTGTTTTCATTTTCGAGCCCATTGTGATGACAACAGTTGGCAAAAAACCTTGCATACTTGTCTGTCCCAAATAATTAAACTCTCCCAAACCTAGGGCTCAGCCACAGCGACTGAATCCATTTACGCAAAAGTTTTGTTTGTATGTTATTAGGCTGGTTGCTACATGTCTGCAGGCTCCCTGGTTACATTTTCCATCTGAGACTTCGGTGTGGTTATCATCATGCAGACTGTTTGTTTATGTGTACAAACGAGTGGGAGAGAAGACAGTATAGGGCAAGAGAGAGGGCCTTAGTCAAGTGAAGGAAAACAGAAAAAAAAGCCATGAATAAGCTTAAGGCAAGGGAAGCATATAATCTTTTAAAGACAGTGTCTAAACCATAAGATGGGGATAATAGCACTCTGCTGCAGTAAGGTCTGAGTGCTCAGTGTACCCATCTTTGTAATCTTTTCATTAGCTGTTGTCATCATTTTTACATCCTAATGTACAACGCAAGCACACGTTAAGAGGGAATTTAAGTTTTCAAAACCAATACAATGCTGTAATGGAGTGCACAGGACCAACAGGTTGCATAACAGTTTCAAAGTTTGTCAAAATTAATGAAAGAAACTTAAACGCTTACATTTCCAGAAAGGTTATACTGGCACATATTTGAAAGCAATCAAGGAATCCCTTCCCTTTATTCACGCTCAAAAACGAAACCCAATTGCTTATTTTGGCTCACTCCAGTTTATGATTAACAGGTTGTGGCGATAGCATCCATTTGGATACTTGAATATTTTTATAGGTCCATTAAACTGGAATTATATGCCTGGAGTGAATAAAGTGCACCAAAATTCATAATTGCAAAGGAGAAAAAAACACTTTCTCAAATACTGCCAAACCTTCAGCACAAACTGTATCTGGTCTGTATTTTAAGCATACAGGCATACCCAAGTTGTACTTTGAAAACCCCAAAATAAGACTACTTCTAGGGCTACAAATAACACTCCAATTCTGTGGGGGGTGGGACAGATGTTAGGTGATACAGCTCATCCCTCCCAGCATGTGGCTCTGCTCTGGATCTATGCAAAAAGCGACAATGTGTGACTTGCTGTCTTACTGTCTCCCTTGGAGTCTCTCGGCTCAGTTCAGTCACAAGGACAGATTAATGATCTTCTAAGCTGTTTGTCTTCAACCCTGAGTAACACCTCAAGTGCCATAAATGCTTCAGGAAGTCTGGCTGCCTATGGGGTGGGGTGGTGGGGTAGTGGTGGAGAGGAATGTTTTTTAAAACCCTTTTGCATTCTCGCTATATTTACACATTTCCTCTATCATCTATGTCTGTTTTTCCCCATGAAATGCATGCTTCATCTGTCTATCAGATGAAGGGGCTTTTGCAATCAGAACAAATTTCCTCGCCCCTCAATAGAAGCTGTTCCTACTATTTTCCCTGCTATGGCTTAGCAGAGATTGTAGGCTCCAGTAGGTATTTAGCATTCAGATCTAATTGCCATCTAATAAAGTTGATACCATCGACTCCACTGTTCCACACTGCCTCGTATTTGTACTTGGCATGAATTTACGAGAGCATGCCTCGCAGTGCGGGATAACATCTCCACAGTGACATAACAGGCTGGTTGAAGGGCCTGGAGAGAAACAAGGCCACAGTTTGTTCTGTCCCTTTCCTGTCAGGGGCTCTATATGTTTACGCTGTGGCTTTGACGCCCATTCACTGCTGAGGAACTGAAATAAACGAAGCCGTGGAATCTATTGAAAAAAGCCGCGGAAGGGAGAGTGGGTATTTTTAGCCAGTTTATTTAGTAGTGCTGGAACTCCAACGTATATTTGTCCCTCGTTTTCATGAGATATTTTGAAGGGGAATAAAAAACGAGAGCCCTGGCTCTGAGTGAATCTGCACACCCACCAGGCTCCTAAAGTACTCCCTAATTACCGCTTTCTATCCCAAGGTCATAGTGGAATGCGTTCCAAAATGGATTACGCTCCCACTCTCGCTCTCATTCTAACCCTCTTTTTCTTTCTCCTCTTTCTAACTTCTTTCTCTTGTTCTTCCTCTCTGCCTCTCTTGCCCCTTTATTTCGTTCATTCTCCCTCCCTCTCCTTGTCTCCATTTCTGTTTAATGGCTTACACATGTCAGCCGGGTAGCTGCAACGCTGTGACAAAGTGAAATGCCCCAGTGCTCTGTCCCATGTTGCTCCTCTGAGGGTTGGATCAGAGTGTTCTGCTTACAGTACACAACCCCAGGCCTTTGCCAACCCACCTGTCCAAACCACACTATCAGGATCCCCATTCATCTGTCACTCAAGTCAGACCTTTGTAATTGCCGCCTGTTATCAGGGAAGAAGTAAAAGGTGAAAAGACAGAAACGGACACTTTGGTTTTCTGACTTTGCTTAACAACTCTTAGACACACATTTGTGTAGCCTTGAGGGACAGCTTTTGTTCATATGACTTCGTCCTCGAAATAGAACCAGCAAGAAAAGCTATAATTGTCAGTTCAAAAAGGTTTTTCCTATCTTGCTAACTCTGTAATTAAGGCTTATCTTGAGAGAGTTTAGCCTGCAAAATGTTCGCAACGACCCGCATGGTTTATGTTGCTTGCAAGAAAGGTGTACAGGAGGGTGTAAATGCAGGTGTGTGTGTCTGATTTCAGGGTCGAAGCAGAGGAAGGGAGGGATTGAGATTCAGGTGACGATGGTTGTAGCTGCTGTGATGTAAGGACGCTTGTACATGTCATCAACAATGGCTGCCTGAGAAGCTCAGCCCCAAGGCCGAAAATACCATGCAGCAGCTGTAGCTCAAAGAGGAAAAAAACATGTTCTCTTTCTCCGCTTCTCTCCATCATTTTCTCTCCACCAGCAGAGGAGACCAAACAGTCAACAAAGGACAAAAACGGTTTGTGTCTTCTGGACTTCTATAGACTTACTGAGCAAAACGCTTCTACAATAATGGCCCCATATGTTTCATATTATGAGGGTCTCCAATGCACCAGAGCCCAAAACAGCAAGGAGCCCCACATTATATTCATAGCAAAACACAATTCAACAAGGAAGATGTTTACACTAAAAAGATTCTTCCTCACTGAGAGGCCAGGCCAAGCTTCAATAAGGGGTTCATGAACAACACTCTTTCATTCACACATTCAAAGGGGGGAAAAAAATCACAAACTCAATGCTTGTTCAGTTTGAATGACTGCCTTCTCTGTCTTTACAATCCTGCTAAGTCTCACAGTGCAGGAACACACATGCACACGCATACACACACCCCTGGCTTTAGTGGGACTCAGAGCCAAGGTAAATACAGAGGGAGCAGTGCCCCATTTTGCAGTTTGAATAAATGATTAAACTCTGTGATATAGCTGAGCAACAGGCTAAAGAGCAAAGAGGGTGAAAGCGTTTCCAGACTGTTTGCAACCCTAATCCTCCTTTGAAGTACTGACCAGCTCAACTTTAAAACCCTCCCCGCTAATGAACGGCCCGTAGAAAAGTTCAGACACCGTGCCTTACCTTTTCAAACCGAAAGCGAGGGCTTTGATTCTTCTTTTTCCACTGATTCCTTTTGTCAATCAGTGCTGAAAGAGAGAGAGGGAGGTAAAGTCCTGAGTCAAAGAGCACTCAGCCCGTCACACTGGCTTAGTGGAGGCTGAGAGGCTCATTTTCCTCTGCTGGAATGTGCTCTCAGGCTGATCAGAGGCACTTCTGTGAGCTCACTTTGTCCCAGCTGCCCCCAGTGCTCTCCCAGGCCGTTGCTGTGGCTGCTGGTGCTAAAATGGAAGCCCTTGCTCTGTTCCTGAACTGCTGCTGCTCAGCCCCCCAACACACTTCCTCCAGTCGAGGCTGCCGCTGCAGCCGCCACAAGTCCTGGCATGGGATAGTCCTCCCACTGTGCCGCTGGGGCTACCTCCCTTGATCCCTCCCCCTTCCACTCTACCTCCCCCCTTTTCCTCTTTCTGTGGCCTCCTCCCTCCACCTCTCTCCCTTGGGCTCTCTCATACAGACACAAACACAGACTTAGGCTTCCTCCCCCCAGCAATTTAGACACACTACAGGTGGCACAATATTGTAAAAATAAATAAATAAATAAATAGCTTTCATTATAATGAGAATGACAACTGTGCTTTAGTGACCTAGTTAAGTGCATGATATCACTTAATGGATACTTATTAGGAAGAATTTCAAGGCCCACAACAAAAATACCTATACCATTTTATTTGTTATCAGTACAATTTTTTATGACATTTTTTTCTTTTTTTTTTAAATTATTACATGCACTGTAACTGACAGACTACAGAGGCACTAGTACTTCCACTAAGCACTTCCACTTCCACTAGTAATTCCAGTACAAATGACCAGACATAACTCTAGACAGAGCCATATGTGAGTTATGGTCATTGTATATAAGCATGACCCAAAACTAAAAATGAGTAAACATGTAACATGACCGTGACAACGCATTGTAAAACCTGGGCACACGTTAAAGACTCTATAAATCCCCCCACAGGGTTTTCAGTGCTATTCTATGACTCCTATTGTGTTGTGGCGCAGTGGTACATTGATAAATTGTGACCTATCATTCCGCATGCAGTTTGCCAACAGAGAACAGTAGAGTTGGGTTACAGAACTGCTTTTTGTTTGGGTCAGAGATACATTGTTGAAGAGTGTCTTGCGTAATTATTTACTCTGTCCAAACTTTGCCATTGTTTTAAGACTGATGCTCGTTGTGCTTCCCACATCATGTACTATTAGCATTCCTTATCTAAACTTTAAGTCCTAATAACGACGCTGATTATCGTCGTATGACAGAGGGATAGCCTACTCGGTGGTGTAGTTAGGCTACTTATGTTTGTTTGAATATATGCAGACAATTGGTTGCAGTCGATATTACATTTGCTTTGTAATTAAATATAACAGGTCTGTTATGTTCGTGGTGAAACAGAAACATGATTACCTTTCAGTCTTGATCATCCTACTATGACTGCAAAACACCTGAGCAAATTAATTATTTCCTCTCAATGCGGATCAAGTGGGAAGCCTCTTCCTCCATTCAGATAAGCGACATTAGTGTGGAGACTAGCGCCATCTAATGGTATATTTGGACACCGCATTTTTTTAATACATCCAAGACGGTGTTATTTCAGTTGGCCCCGCGCATAACTGAGCTCTTTGTCTTTATTGACCTGTGTAGATTGACAGCAGGGGAAAAATAACAACGTCTTCATTAATAAAACTTTATTCGTTTTTCATCAAATGTGAATAACATTTCCTTTGTGCTAAGGCATTTTCATAGTGTATCATTGCTTTGTCAAGTCAGTATTTTACGCAACTTTAGCATTTGCAATTAACAAAACAGTAGAAAGAATGCTACAAAACATCAGCCAAACTGCAATTATCTAAGAAATACAAAAATACGGTACAATGATTTGTGGAGGCATGTTGAAGAAGAGGTCAACAAGCACCTTTAAAACATAAAAGACATATCAGAAAAAGTGTTACTTTACAATGTTCTGTGAAAGTTAATTAAATTCTGCATTTATGCATTACAATAACATGCATTATATAGTGCAAAAAAAAAAAAAAAAGATACACCATATTACCCAAAATTTCAAACTCAGAAGCAGATATATGAATTCAGAATGAGAAGTTTATCAATTCAAAATTGCTCAATTTATCTAACCTTTTTTTCCAGCATTGGTTAACAAAACGGAAAACAATGATTCAATCTTTGAAAAATAAGCTTGCATAGCATAGAACTACTAACAACCACCTAGACTAAATCCATTTCTCTTGACGCTCCGTATTAAGAATGAGAGCTGGAGCTGTAGGTGGTGCTGGACGAAAGGGTATAGCTGTAAGAAGAGGTGTAATCCACGCTGCCTCTACGGGATCCACTTCTGGAGCCTGTCCGAGAGCCAGCTCTGGACCCAGAACGAGAGCCTGGGTTAGAGACATTGTAAGGGCTGCTGATTCCCTTGGTGGACATAGAGGAAGCCTGCAGCATCTTCATACCGTTACTTTCCTCCACCATGCAGCTGTCCATGGCTTCCTTATAGGAGATCTTCAGTTTAGTCTTGGGGCATGTCAGGTTTTTTGGGTAGTTCCGAGTATCCTGAAGCTTCTGGGCCCCTCGGCCATCTAGCCAACCTCTGCGAATGGCCTCTTCGATGCTGATGTGAATCCCAGTTCCAGGTTCTAGCAGACCCCCTGTCAGGTACTGAAACTCCAAAAATCTCTGGCCAGCCTCATATGGCAGCCATTTCTCTTTTACTGCCTCTGCTGCTGACATCTTCCGCTTAGTCTTCACATCCTCAAAGCCCATATAGGCTTTCTGGGCTGGTTTCAGCTTAGAGGCCATGTCTTCATCAACGAGGCTCTGATGGAGGGCATCCTGCAGAGACAGTCTCTCACCACTGGCAGGATTGATAATGCCCCCTGTGCATGCCTGGGCCTCCAACAACCTCTGTGCTGTAATAGTATCAACTATGCCTCTTCGGTGCCCTTCCGAAATGGTGATCTTCTCCAAGGTTTCTGTGTCAAAAATGGCTCCCACAGGGCTTTGATCATCAAACATCTCAGGTGGAGAGAGGGTGATAGAAATGCTGTCGAAGCGTTTACGAACAGTGGGGGAGGATGGAGCTGCCTGCGTGGGGCTGCTACAGGTGAGCATATCATCCACATTGCTGGCTGCAATGGTCATCTCAGTGCTGCTGGCTTTGCTGGTAATGAGGTCAGCAAACTCTGGCAAGGTTAGTGTTCCACTACGGTACTTATCCACAGATTTTTGGTCAATCATACCATGTTCCAGGCAGTCCTGGATGTCATACTGGGTTCCTGTTTTCCTATCCACCACCACCAAGCGTGAAGAACCATCTGATGCCTTGACAGTTATTTCTTCCCACTCACACTCCTGCTCTGACAAGTCCAGGAAGGTGTCATAGTCAATTAGTTCCCGGTGATAGGCCTCCCTCACTGACATCTCCAGCCCAGTGTCCGGATCCACAATCACCACCCTTCTCTTACGAAGGACATTGGTGCGGCTCTCTTGAGACTTCTGAGGCCTTTTCTTATCTTTCAGTGGCAGGAGTATTAGGCCTGTTTTGGGATCTTTGATACATCTGTCCTTCAGCTGAAGATATGTTAAGTTCTCCTTGGTGTTAGGGTCAAAGAAACCTTTGGTATCATCTCCTTCATACGTTAGGATGTCATTCATCTCCTCATCAAAATATCCCCTTTTATAGGCAACATCAACATCAATGCGGTGGCTCTCTTTGGGGTCAATTATCCCACCACTGGCAATTTGGGCCTCCAGAAGACGGATGCCATGGCCTTTCTCAATCAGATCTTTCTCAATGGCCTGGAAAAGGGAGATGGTCTTTCCAGTGGCTGGGTCTGTGTATCCAGTAACTGCCTTCTCTGCAGACAACAGCTTATTTTTATACTCTTTACCTATGAGACCTCTCTTTGAGGCCTCCTCCACCGTCAGGAAGACATTATTGACAGGATCAATCATGAAACCAGAGGCAGCTTGGGCCTCAAGGAGCTCCAGGGTAGTTCCTCTCATGAGGAGGCCTTCCTTCATTGCCTGATAGAAAGGCAGGATTCGGTCATTGGCTTCATCATAAATCCCTGCAATACAAGTTGATCCATACAGATAGGACTTGAGCTTGTCCTCAATATCTCTGCTAGTGAGCTTGCCCTGATTAAGCTTCTGCAAGTCAGTTTCATCGAGCAGGTTAGCACTGATGAGCTCTGTGACAGAGACTTCACCACGTAGGCCCTTAACTGTCATGGGCTTTTCTGGGCCAGGGAGCAGCAGCAAGCCAGAGACAGGATCCACTGTACACTTCTTCTTAAGGTCACGATAGTTTATCTTCTCTCCTGTGGTTGGATCCAGGTAACAGGTGGGGTTCTTGTTCAAAGCCCTGTAGAGCTCCTCATCAATAAGGTTGCGGTCCAAGGCCAGGTCTTTTGGCAGGAACACACTAAGAACAGGATCCAAGATGCCTCCAACAGATTCTTGAGCTTGGAGCAAACGGATGGCTGTCTCCTTGTCTATACGACCCTGTTTCAGAGCTTGACCCACAGACAACAATTTGCCAGTGTATGGATCTTTGAAGCCCATGCTAGCTGCTTCAGCCATCACCAATGTGTCTCTGTCTTCTGTGTCTACAATGCCTCTGGAACAAGCAGTATCCACAGGCATCTTCTCATTGAATGTTGGGTCCACCATGTAGCCTGTTGCAGCTTGGGCCTCCAGCAGCATGAGGGCACTCTCTGGGCTGAGAAGGTTCTTGTTTTTGGCTTCAGTGAATGGCATTTTGCCCTGACAACCTCTTGTCATGCCAGCAATAATACCAGTACCCTTTAGACTAAGCTGGATGTCCACAGCAACCTCGTCCACTGTCTTCTTTCCCTTTAAGAGCTGGTCTAGGGTTGTTTTACTGATTATACCACAGTCACACAGCTGGTGGGCTGTTACTTTGCGGCGCACCCCATCAAATAATAGCTTTGAAGGATCTACTGTTGGGATCTTCTCATCTGTCTGGGTCTGCTTGCTTAGAGTGCTAGATCTCTCCTGCAACCTTTTTATCTCTTTTTCGAGGGCATCTCTTTTGAGAATCAGGCCTGACACCTCCTTCTCAGAGCTCAGCAGCTGGCTCTTGTACCTCTCCTCAACACTCCTCAGCTCCCTCATGAGCCTTTCCACCTCACTCTTAAGGGAGCTCCTGTCTCGATCAGCCTTGTCCCTGTCTGAGTCACACTGCCTCATCTGACTCTCTTTTAGCTCATACTGGCTCTTTATATAGGTGAGGTCCTTGCGAATGGCATTGTTCTCATCCTGCAGGCGCTGTTTGTTGCGTAACTCAGCTTCTAGTGAAAGCTTGATGCGGCTGAGCTCTTCTTCTATGCGTTGCTGGCGGTTCTTGTCCTGCTCCAACAGTTTGAGCTTCGCCAATAAACCATCCTTCTCTACCAGCAGCTCACTGTATTGGTTTTGAGATTCATGAACCATCATGGATGTCTGGGGAGACATAAGAAAACAACACAGTTATATTTAATCAAAAACACCAATGAAGTGAATAAAAAGCCACATAAATTGTGACAAATCATTCTGATGAAGGCTGGTGTCTTTGCTTAACACCATATGTTAATCTCTTACCAACATATTAAATTGTCAACAATATTAACTAATTATTTTGATTTGTAACATCACAAGCCATTGCCTGTCTTTCTTAAATGATGTTGAGATTACTAGCAAAAGCAAGGATCCCAGAAAAAACCCTCAGTTGTTAAAAATGTTGGTTTAAGTCAGCCATGAGTGATTTATAAAGTGGATATTACTACAGCACATGTAAGTTCAGTTACATTATGTGAATGAAATGTAAACTGTTACGAAAGACTGCAAGCAAATGAAGCATCTCATGCAAAACCTTTGAAATAAAGGTCATTTGATGAACAGTGACATCAAAAATCATAAGACCACTCTAAAATTGATTTCAGTTTTAACTGAACTACAATTATGCATGCAAAGGCAAGAATGCAAAATTAGTTGAATTATATGGATTTCATCCTTCACGGCAATCAAAATACCTCAATGGATTGCTTTTGGATTTTGTCTATTTCCAACTTAAGCTTTTCTCTCTCCTTGGTCAGATCATTGATAAGAGCCTGGAGTTCCAATGTCCTCTTGCTGCTGCTCTGGAGTTGGACATGCAAGGTTGAGATCTGAGAAGCACTTTCTTCATCCATACTGTTCTTGCTCAGCTTTAGCTCATCTCTCTCCTGCCTAATTGCCCTCAGCTCCTCTTCTAGCCGCAGTCTCTCCTTTGTCAGGTTCTGTGTCAGACTCCTCAGCTTCTCAATCTCTGTAGTGTTTTCATTAAGCAAACGGCTCTTTTCCTCAATGGTCTTATAAAGGCTCTCATTACGGAGGTTGACTTCGCGGATCCGGGCCTGTTCCTGCAGCAGCTGTTGTTTCAGTGTCTTCAGCTCAGTTGTCACCTGGGTCAGTTGGTCCATGGTGACCTTATGATCCCTCATGCTCTTGTCCAGGGCCTGCTGGAGGGCTCTTAGGTCCTGCTCATACTTCTTCCCAGAGGTGGAAACTTCTTCCTGCTTAGTTTTGAGGGTGTTAATGGTGCTGGTGTACTCTCTGCAGGTATATGTCATCCTCTCAAGCTCAGCTTCAATTCTCTTCCTGCGTGTGAACTCCTCTTGGTTTGCTGCCTTCTGTTTCTCCAGCTCTGCTTCCATCCCATCCAGAGAGCACTGCAGTTCCCGGATACGGCTCTGTAGCCTGGCTGCACTCTGCTCAGCCTTGGTCTTCTCGCCAATCTGTTTCTCCACCTCCATTCGCGTGATATGGATTTCCTTGTTGATTGCCTCCACATAGGATGTGTTTTTTGTCTGTAGCTCTGCCTTTGCCTGTTTCAGGTGACTGATTTCCACCTCCAAAGCTCTCCTCTTCTTCTCTTCTTCCTCCAGATTGCGCGTAAGCAGGCTGATCTGCCTGGTCTTCTCCTCATTATTCTTGGTAGTCTCCTTTAGTCTGAGCTCATCTTCTCCTCTCTGCTGCCCTAGGGCTCTCAGCTGCACCTCCAACTCACTGCGTCTCCTGGTTTCTTCTGTCACTGAGGCCCTCTGCTGGTGGGCCTCCTCCTCTGCTCTGCTCCTTTGTTCTTCCATGTGGGCTATGGACAGTCTCAGTCTCCTCAGCTCCTCCTCTAGATCTTTCTTCTCAGCAGTGAGTCTGTCACAATGCAATTTTAGCTCTGCTGTGTCTTCTTCTCTCTGTTGTGAGACCTTCAGAACAGAGGTCTTGGTGACATGGATCTCTGTCTCGTACTTCTGCTTAAGTTGATTAATCTCCTGGTTGGATTGTGCTCTTACCTTTGAGATCTCTGACTCGACCCCTCGTCGACGTGTTGCCTCCTCCTCTAGCAGTATCTTAAGCCTCTCCAGTTCAAGTTGCTTGTCTTTCACAGCCTTCTCCAAATCAATCTTTGTCCAGTTGAGCTCTTCCAGCTCTTTCTGTCTGCGGCGAACGGCTGCCTCATACTCTTCTTGCTGACTGGTGTAGCGTTCCTCAGCCAGCCTTCTCTTCCTCTTTTCTTCATCTAGCTGATAAGTAATGCGGGACAGCTTGTCAGTGAGATCTTTCAGCTGGTTACTTGTGCTGTCAAGGCTCTCCTTAGTAGCATTAACTTCAATTGCTGTGGTTCTTTTCACTTCTTCCATAGAAATAAGCTGCTCTTTTGACTGATCTAGCTTTAGCTTGTAGCGGGAAAGTTGATCCTCCAGAGATTGGTTCTCCTGGTTACGATCCTGGAGATTTTCCTTCAGACGTCTAAGGTCCTCCTCCAGCATCTCAATCCTGGTGTTCCTTATCTGAGGAAAGCAATGAAACATATACTGTTGAGAGAGTCCTCATTTATTTTATGTCACCTACTTTTTTTTTCACAAACATATTTGTTAATTTATTCTATTATATACATCAATGATGGCATAAGTTCAATTATGTATGTCATTGTTCTTATTCACCTACTAAATATAATAAAAACATACAAAAAACATACCTTCAGATCTTCCATGTTCTTCAGCATTTCCCCCAGGAACTTGTAGTAGTCACTGGAACGAGTAAGCAGCTCAATGTAGCGAGACTGGAGGTCAGCCACCTAATGAGGTTAAGAATTAGTAAATTAATATTGAAGCCAAAAGATGAAATATCAATTGCATATGAATGAGATATTTAAATGATAACATGCAGTAAAAGGATAAGTCATTAAGTTGGTGGTATTACATTAGCTTAATATCTAAAGCAAATGGCATCAAATGTAATTGTTCTGATTAATAAAAAACAGGAGATGAACACATAATTATTGAAGGGTATAATAGCAGGTATAATTTCACTTTGGGTGGCAAATATATCATTAACCCTTATTGTTGTGCTACTCTGAATACCTTGGACAACATCTGCTTTAGTGTGACCTAGTGGAAAACCAGAGCTCTTACCTCTTGTCTAACGGCAGTAGCAGGGGACTGTAGCATTGTTCTCTTGATAGGGATATTAAGAAGAGTCTCCAGGCCTGCACTGTAGGAGGCCAGCTGCAGCTCATAGTCCTGAAAATTCACAATACAATATGTTATTAATGTTCCTGTAACTGTACCTGTTTCTGTACCTGCTTGTGTATGTGTGTCTGCTAATGTATAAGGAAATATTTTAGACTGACAGTTAATAAAAACTGCTCACGTTAAGTGACTAGTATGGCACCAACCTTTATAGATGCTGCACAGGTATCTGCATCCTTCTGCACATCCTCTACTTTCTCCTTCTTTCCTTTGATTTCAGTATGAAGTGCCTGTCCACAAAGTAGAGGGCCATTAAAATCACTGATATCAGATTATCCATATGTTTTTTCTCAAACCGACATTAATTTTTTTTTAAAGAAAGTGGAATTATACTGACATTACATGTTATCTAAAGCTAAAATGATTTCTTTCCCCAATCTCAGGTGATGCAATTTGTTTAGGTTTTAGGATTGCATAGCTCAAATCAAATGTGAAAAAGTTAGAATTTAAAAAAAATATATATATATTTTTAGTAAACAAAATGCAGATTTTGGATATTTCCAATTCAAAATCAAATGTGGGCATATTTTATTCCATTATATTGATCTAAATAAGAAAAGACATGCCTTCTGTTGACTGAGGTGATCCATGAGAGCCTGAATGTCACTGAGCTTGACTGTCTGTAGGCTATCCTGGCGCTTCCTGGCATTGTCTATCCATTCTTCCAGGGAAGTACTGTTCTGCTGATAATGTCTCAGTTGTTTCTCCTGTTTTTCCAGATCCCACACTCTGAAGAGGAAAGAGTGGGAACAAGAGGAAAAAGATGGTGGGTTATTTTTAGTATTGTTACTGGCAATAAAGTATATAGGTACTTTGGAATTAAAATGGCAATACCTGTGATGACATATAAAAGATATTAAAATTGCACTGCAGATCTATATGTGTCTGTAGGCCATCTTACCTGCTATCAATCTGCGTTTGGATGCGGCGCCAGCGGTCAGACATCTGACCAACTAGGTCTGAGTACTTGGACAAATCCACGTCACACTTGTGGAAGGACTGGGATATCTGACCATTCCAGTGAACTGCTTTGGCCAGGTCAGACTCCATTGCAGTCAGCAGGTCTCTCTTTTGCTCCAGATCACTCTTCATTTGCTGTAATGCCAACAGAGAAAACTGATAACTCTACAAACTTTCAATGATAAGAATACAGCACTTAATCTATAACTACTTAAACTTAGCCAGCTTACTATTGCTGTACTATACTTTTTCACATATTTGTGTATATAAGTCATGAACTGCATAAGGGAAGTGTGTAAGACCTTTAATGTGCTCCGATAGTTTTCCACCTCACGGAGGTCCAAAGAGGTGGTGTCCTTTTCTGTAAGCCGGGCCTCGTGGACCTTGATGACATCCTCAGCGTGTAGGAGGCTCTGGATCAAGGCTTTTAGAGCGGACAGTCTGGTATCAAGAAACACAATAATTAGATTAAATACTCATCTTACACAATATGACAGCCACTACTGAGAATAATATGTAAAATGATCTTGTAACATAAAATCAGTTAAGCTGTACATTGCCACAAGTTAAGGTTACACTGGGGTAAAATATTAGATTAGATTAAGAAAGTTTAAGTAAAGAGGTGATGCGATTATACCACATATTGTACCTCTGAAAGTAAGCTGCGGAGAAACCCTGCAGGTCTGCGATTTTTTGGTTGATGAGGTCCAGCTCAGAGCGGAGGAACTTAGCTTGCTCAGAGTCTTTAGGTGCCCCTTCCAGCTGCTTTAAAATCTTCTCCCTCAGGCGCAGGTACTCATCATGGATAGAGTCTAAATCCTGGTGGACAACCTGCACAGTAATTTGATGTAAAATTATTAAGGGAAATTTAGCATAATCAAATGATCCCCTTTGTACAGGACACAGTAAATGAAAAAGGTATTCAAAGGGTTTCTTTGTTGTTGAGTTTTTTTTTCCAGTTTTATTTTTGTTTTTGTTACTAATCTAATAAAGCTGTAACCAAAATAATTAAGTTGTGCTGTTTGATCAGACTAAAGCAACACTGATGCTGTTTTAAAGAATACTTCCAGCCATAGTCAGTGCCAAGCCATATAAGAAACAAGCTTTTTATTAGGTATAGAAAAAAAATCACATTGTAAGTTTTTGTAAAATCCACATGAATTTTTAGAAGGGAGAAAGGGCACACTGGAAAATTCTGGAAAACCTTAGCCTTTAACAGCAGTTATATACCTGCAGCTTCTGGAGGTGCTCTGAACAATCATGCAAGCTGTTGTCACCCAGGGGAATGTGGAGATGACTAGTGAGACCAGACTCGGCCAGCTCCAGCCTGCGTCGCAGGGCGTGCAGGTCATTGAGCAGGGTAATGCTGAGGACAGAACTGGCTGGGGCAGTCTTGATGATGGTGGTCTTGGTGGTTTTGGAAGTTTGAGCCTTAATGGGCTCCTGTTTTGGGGGCTCGGTCTTCGGCACTTCAACCACTTTTGCAGCTATTGATGAAATTAAGGATAATTAGGAGGTTATGGGTCAAATTTTGAAATATAAATAAATAAATAAAACAATTCACTTTGTCTGCTTCAGTCTTATTCAATTCAACACTGATGATCCATGGATAAGAACTCATGTTATACTCACCGTAAGCAGGCAGCTGGATAACCAGTGTATCATAGTGGCTCTGGGCCCCAGCAAATTGGCCCTGGATGTTTTTCTTGTCCTCTTCACCAAACACTTCTGAGCCCTGACTATTGCGCAGGAACTCCTGGTAGTGAGTCTCCATGCTTTTAATCATACTGCGGTACTCTTCAGGACGCATCTTGGACAGCTACAGTGACATGATAACAGAGTGGGGTCAGGATAAGGGGCAGAAACATGAGATGACTGGGACAAAGTAGAAACCTAGTTCTCCCAGTTTTAGTGAGATAGTTTTTAAGATAAAATGTAAATATTGAAAATCAAAGTCAAATTCTACTTTGCATTTTGTATGAAAACATAGTCTGCATACACCCATCAGTTGCAATTTCACAAGCAAATGTAATAATGTGTGACACACTGCTATATTTGTGATATCTCACCATACTGAGAGTGAGTGAGTTGATGTAATTGATGTCTTTGACACAATACTGCCAGGAGATGAGACTCTTGATGTTGATGTAGAGCTGGTTCCAGATGCCCATGATTGCTTCATAATACTGCTCATTCCTGGGAATAGCACAAGTCATCAGTCATTCTGAAAGCAGATACTATGTCTCACTTTGACTTTGTACTGTGTTCATATGTGGGACACGACAATCCTAAAGGACACAATGTCTAGACAGCAGAGCTGGAAAGTATGTAGGCATGCATGTATGTGTGTATGTCTATTTCATTTTGAATATTTTTCGTTATGTAATATGATCAAATAAACTACAAATTAATTCCATATTAAAATTTGGAATTTGGTATTTGGAAAAACACACTTTTGCACATTAACATTCAATTTCAAGAGAATATGATTTTACAGCTGACAAGACAAAATCTCATTCTGGTGTTTGCTGTTCAACTGTAATTAATCTGCTCTGCCCTTACTGACAAACAATTTCACAGAATTTCCATAATGACCTAGATTCATTTATGTTTTCACAGACAAAATATTCCCCCATTTGCTGAGTGCATCTTACTTGTTGGCAAGGCCAATGCTGAGTGGGTTTGGTGGGGGGATAAGCAGACACACAGAGGGAACCAGCATGTCCAGACCTCCAGGTCCCGTCACAAGCCACTTGCTACGCTGGGAGTTGTCCTTCAGGATGCCCTCATTCCCTTTGAGAATCCCTTTCTGAAGCACGAAATAAAACACACACAGAAGAAACACTGAATTATATATATCTGTGTATGTTCACTGAGCCTCTCTGAAGTGTGTGTGTATATGTATTTTTGCATATGTATGTGCATGCATCTGACCTGGTCTTGTTTGAAGTCACACAAGGCCTGCACTATGACAGGGCTGCTGCTCTTCTCCTCGGGGTTGCGAGGTTTCAGCCGAACAATGCTCTTGGACTTACTGACCAGGCTCTGGACCTGCCTCTTGTTCTCCACAATTCTCTCCTTCTCTCTCTGTAAAAACACACAAAAAAATACCAGTTCTAAACAGAGCCACTGTAACGCTGCACCATTTTCAGAAATCACTGATGTTACAACCCCTTTTTCATTCAAAGTTCAAACCTGTTCAACATATCCACAGGGTGTATTGTAAATGACTGGAATGCTGCAGACATGAAGCAGCATTCCAAACATTGATGTGCTAGAGGTTAATTACTTCCTACACTTTATATGAGTCTCAAAAACTGGAATGACCAGTCTTCCAGACATGCATTTTTTTACAAGAACTGTGCTAAAATGAACAAAATGAGTGTTAATTTCACTGCTGCAGCGAGGTATCATGTACTCGACTTATTATGATACCTTCAAGTTATTATGAAACATATTATGATACCTCCAAGTTTTTGAGGAGCTCAATGAGGTTTTCCAGTGGGGTCTTCTTATCACAAGCAAACTTGCTACGGATGCTCTCGTGTTCCTTCTGCAGCTTCAGATAGGTCTCGTTGGCCTCTTTGAAAAACTGGAGATGAGAACAAATATGATGTGGTAAATATTCACAGGAAAACCCAGACTGGTGTGTGACAGAAGATTTGATTGCAGAAGTCCAATAAACTATACAGCAGCATCAATGTGTGTGTGTGAGAGAGAGAAAGAGAGAGAGAGAGACAGAAATAGAGAGTGAGGAAAATTTGTATTTACCTGGCTGTAGGCTGCATTTTCCTTCAGATGAACATGGATACACTTGGTTATTTGCAGCAGCCAGCTCCACTGGGTCTGCAAGGTGTCCATGTAGGCCTAAGGTAGCAGACACAGCCATCAGTACAAAACAAGGTCATACCTCACCATGCTAGTCCACTGTCACCATATTTGAATATTATACAAATCAAGGGAGACAGTCTGCTAGAAAAAACCCTCACCTCAATCTTATCGGAGGCAGGATGGTTGTTGTTCAGCAGACCATCTACTTTCACTTTCAGCTTGTTTAGCTCTTTCTCCTTCTCTTCCAGGTCCCTCATCAGCCGCTAGATGGACAACAAACAGTAAGAGAGGCTTCTAGACTAGCCAACATTTTTAACTAGGGTTTCATTACATTAAATCTTCAACTGGAGTCGAACCCATAAGTGAGGTCAGACATATCCAACCCCTTTAAAAGAAGAGTTCAGCCTTAGATCCTTACTGAGTAGCTCTCCTGTTTCTTGGGGATATACTGGTCAATGTTCTTGTCTCCCCAATCAAAGACAAGCTCCTCCTCCTCTCTCTCGTTCACCCACATGATGGCACGGGAGATCTCCTCGATGATGCTCTGAAGCTCACGCAGCTGACTCACGCGGCTGTGGGACATTTTCTGGAGCAAAAACAAGGCAAATGAATAATAATGATACATTAGCTAGAACAATTTTTTTTTCTAAGTATTTTGTTTTGTATAATTTGGTTCTACCTGCAGGCTATCCCATTCTTGTTCCAGAGCATGGAGGCTGGACTTGTCACCCCTCACGTTCTAAAAAAAAAACAAAAAACAAAAGATGTCTGTTGTGCTCAGTTTGCATTGAATAAATATTGCTAACAAGGATGATAATATTGGACTAATGTACATATAATTCAATGTCAATTTAATTATTTAAAACTGGCAACCCACACAAAATAAGCCATTCAAAGCATACATGTTACAGTTGATCTCAAAGGAGCAACTAAAGAGAGCCTCAAAACATAGTCAGCAAGAAACTTGAGTGATTCAAACACAAAAAAGTCTGAAAACCCCTTACCAATTCATCCCTGGCGTGGTCCACTTCTGGGCTCCTTTGGATGGTGCTGTGGAATTTGTTGTGCTTTATGATCTGTTGTTCAATGGCGGCTGAGTCATCCCCCCATGGAGCTGTCTCAATCAGACGCTACAGGACACAGAGTCAAAGCTTATTATGTCACTGAAAACACACACTAGGTCTGTGACACATAATTTTACTGTCAAAATAAACCTCCCCTAAAGGGAAATATACATTTGCATGATATGTGATTGGAACAAACGACATTAGGTTATATATGCATAGACAATATCTGAGGTAAAATAAATAAATAAATAAATAAACATAAAATCTTCACAGTATAAATTCTACATGCTATTGATTTAGTGAGTTTGAATATATGTCTTTCCCCTGTTTGTCCTCTAGGTGTCAGCAGATAATCATTAAGTGAGTCTATTGTCTGTTTCTGTCTCTTAAGCAGGAAACTATTCCAACTATTCCCCCCCTAACCAGAGTTCACAGACACCAGCTTTGATAAGAGCTCTGCTAGCAAACCACCCTGAACCAGTCCCTCCTCTGCACTCGCCCTTTTTCTTCCCTCCTCTCTCTCAGGCCTTTTGTTTTCTCACCACTCCCTTCCTTCATGCTTACTTGACTGGAGCTGCACACAACATGGCTGTTCAGCGAGCTATTGCTGTCACCAGCAGAGCTAATGTCTAATGAAGAAAGCTCAACAAAACAAACAGATGTGTGCTGGTACTATTTTAGAACATGCATACAATGGCTTAAACCATGACCAAAAGTTGAGGTTGAGGAGATAAGTAGGCCATCAGGTGTTAAGTTTCTAAGTCTGGGATCTAGGACTTTTATAAATGGCTTAAGTAAAAGATATAAAAGTAAAAAATCACTTAAGCAAAAGACTGAAAAGGAATGAAAACTGTACGAGGAGGTGAGTTCATATATAATTGTATAGGAAAGCTATGAATGAGGATATGTAAGGTCGAGGCTGGGAGTGGTAAAAGAATGAAAGGGTGTGTTCACTTGTTTGGGGATAGGGGGTGGGGGGTAGCGGTTAGGGAGGTAGAGTGAGTGGAAGGGCGTTTTCCCATAGGCATGAGAGAGATCAGCCAAACTGTCATGTCTCATAACAACTTAGTCAGTGGTGAGTGTCAGATTTCACACTCCTTCACGTCTTCTCTCATTTTCTTTTGCCTTCTCAGCTTCTTGTTTGACATAGCTGCCACTCCTCAACCACCATCCTCTCTCTCTCTCTCTCTCTCTCTCTGTCTCTGTCTGTCTGTCTCTGTCTCTCTCTAATGGCTGTGCTCTTTCTTCCCCCTTCTTTCTTTCTCTCTCTCAGTATTGTACCTCTCTTGGCCTCTTTCACCCAGTGGCTCAAGTTCTGGCAGCATGTCTGACTGGTTTCGATTACAGCAGGTCAGAATATGTAATGAGGTGGGAGCCATGCATCCGGTTCTCCCTTCACACACGCAAATGCACACACTTATTCTCCCATAAAGGCATGTACACACACGTAGACTGTTCAACCAGTCGGGAACAGCAGGGGATAGAGAC
The DNA here is from genome assembly GCA_900302535.1 of Neoniphon sammara. Lineage (NCBI taxonomy): Eukaryota > Metazoa > Chordata > Actinopteri > Holocentriformes > Holocentridae > Neoniphon > Neoniphon sammara. The sequence continues at coordinate 46,305 of OMKZ01015538.1, read as the reverse complement.
AGAGTTTTATCAAGATGTCGTCATGGAGTCTGTCAGTCACGCTAGCCCTGAAGGGCAATACTTCGGCATGGTGCCGAGTATGAAGAGCTCACCTTTTGTTGAACAATCCAGGCCATGGCCTCATTAAAGCTCCTCCCCCCATCCGAAGAGCTCACACTGCCTCTGTTCCATCTTTGGGTCATCCCACCGAGAGACTGTTGGATACTACCTTGCATATGCTGGAGCTGTTCCATGCTGTTGGGTTGGGCAGAAATGTAAAATACTTAGTGAGTCTTCTAAGGGCACAATGCACACTCATCTACAAAGGGCTCAGATGTGCAAGTATAGCTAAATGAATAACATACACAGGCTATTTGGGCACTTGCATATTGCAGCTAACTCATCAGTGTTTCTACTTGTCTGTCTCTGTAGAAGATTTGGTTCATCTATAAACATGGGATTCAGATGTGAATCTATAAAAACTGGCATGTTTTTCCCACTGGGCCCAACCTATCCATGTGTATTTGCAGACAGGAATTTTTCAAATGCATCCACACACAAAGTCACACACATTGCATGGTATGTTACCTTCTAAAGACGTCATTAGGTATACGCATATGCTGTAGTTCGACACCACATCTCCTCAACTGCTCCATGCTCTCTGCAGCCATGCTCATCAGCTTGTCCACCTCCATGGCCGGCCCCCCCTGTAATGCCGCACAGAATAGGAAATTAGCACCTGTTGCCACGAACAGCACCATCACGCTTGTATGGAAACAGACAACCATACAACAGTGGGCTATATACAGTCAGCAAAGTGTATTTGTGATAATACCTAATACAGACCTCCAGTTGTTCTTATTATTCTTATTTAACTATGATTAGAAGTCATGCCAAAGATGTCAGATCAATAGTGAACAGTGTTAAATGTGTGTCACACTTACACTCTGGAGAATATGCTGTGCTCTCTGCAGGTACTCCTGTGATTGGCCTTTCAGGAACATAGCTCTGTGCTGGATCGCCTGCACACTACACATAAAAAGACACCAAATGATCTTAGTCTATTATATAGCCTTAAATAATTTGACATCAATATTATACGAAGACATCATTTTATACTGTACAAAATACAAAGATGGCAGTATATTTTAAGCATTCAGTTCTGCATATTATTGATATCAGTCTGTCACAAATGTGTTGGATTTCTGAGAGCTTTTAATTGACAAACTGTCCAATGAAATACTACTACTTCTACTTCTACTTCTACTATGACAACTACTACTACTACTACTACTACTACTACTACTACTACTAATAATAATAATAATAGCTTTATTTAGCCTATATTACATATTTCATGTAGTGAAGTAGTGTATGTACAAAACACAAATTAAAAACAAGACCAGAACAAAATCCAGAATTGAAAAAATAACAAGAAATATAAATAATAAAAAGAAAAGAAAAAAAAAACAGATGAAAAGGGTGAAAAGGCAGTATTAGTTAAAAGTTAAAAAGATGAGTTTTGAGCTGATACTTGAAGAGACATGTCGAGCTTGCCTATCTGATATGTTCTGGCAGGGTATTGCACAGCTTAGTGGTTTAACTGCCCCTGCCAGGCTATGGTTATGTGGGGTCCCAGCAAGAACCTGAGGTCCATACAGGAGCATGAACTAGAAAGGAGTCTGAGACACAGACCAGGACAGAGCTATTGAGGGCTTTTAAACAAGCCACAGATACTATTTGAAAATATCAATTGCATGTTAAGTTGTCTGAACGCTGATACATGGTAATAGAATTTCAAAGGAATTCAAACTGCAACAAAATTTGATGTCATGTGGAATATGGGTGAAATGCACTTTTAATTACATCATCGTTTCATTAAATAATTACAACATCATGAACTCCCCAGTACTATTGTGCCATAGGCTTATCCCATTGGGTGTGGAGGTAAAGTCATTTAATAGCAGGGACTGACATCACGATGAATGATAGTAGTGGGAGGAGGGTCAAGGGGTGTGTACAGCGTATGGAGAGTTTCGCAAGAATTTCCCCTATTGTGATCCAAAATATTGCTTAGTAGGCCTACCGTATGATGGAGAGTAATACAACAATGAGCGTAAATTTGACTCAGCTAAGAGGTCATGACCTGTTGCATTGATCTGCAACAGGTCAAGCCTTTCCCAAAAGAAGAAGAAGAAGAAGAAGAAGAATTAGGTTACATAATTATTTTTAGTTATGTTCAAACTTTATTAGTATTTCCACAACATTATAAGGATTTGTAGCGTGTCTGTTGTTTCATTGGTGAACTTATAGTAACCCTGTCTTACTTCATGGTACGGTAAGGTCACTATCAGGTAACTTAGATACTTACAGTATATCTTAAGTTATGACTACAACAATCTTCCAAAGCATTCCTACGGGTAGTTTTGCTGTTTTGAGGTGATACTTGCATACTATCCTCGCATAGTTTCGTTTTCAATGAATTTTTCGCATGGGCCAGGAAGGAAACAAGTTGAACGTCTGAACCGTGCAGCCAATAATAAGCAAACATTTTTACAACAATTTTTACATTTGAAATGGCTTTTATTTTGGCTATTTCGTGCACATTTAGCATTCTTTGAGGAAAACGTTTGGTATTGCTACACACTCCTCGCTCAGTAATAACAGGTAATTCAATTCAAAAGCTCACCTTGTCCCTCCACCGCCACCGCCTCCTCCTCCTCCACCCCCGGCCCCAACCATACTCATGTGCATTTTCTGCCCACCGCCACCGTGCGTGGAGCTCCTGGAGAAGGTGGTATAGGTGTATCCTTCCCCCTGGTATTCTCCTTGGAGGCCGTTTCCACCGACGAACACCGGCCCTTCGCTTCTAAAACTCGCACTTGCCAAGTCCGGTCGCGAATTGCTCCTCTGCCCCATGGTGGGCAGTTTCGAATAGGAGCCGTACATACTCATGTTTACTTCGTTTTGTAGTTTTCAAAGTTGCTGTTGTTGGTGTTCCTCTGGTCTGCTGCCTCAAAAAAAAAGGAGAGGACAGACCCTGCGCTTTACCCTCCCCGTCGCCTGTTGCGCAGATAATGGTCTGCTGTGAATAGACGGAAGCTGACCGTTTTTGGATATAAAAACCACACCTTGCTGTGTTTATGGCACGCCTCCTCCCTCTACCTTGACTGAAGTCCTGTCCGGGAAAAGTACCGCCGGCTTCTCTTCGCCTCATAAAGCACCGTCCCAGCGATGTGTGTAAATTAACACGTTACAGCAATTCCCGTTACGTGACAACATGAGCTGCTATCAGCGGTGTGATAAATTGTTAGGCTTTGACATTGTTGTTGTGGCGAAAAAAGTACTCAGATCCTCTGCTTAAGTAAAAGCCATAATGGAAAAATACACAAGTAAAAGTGGAAGTCCTGCATTAAAAATGTCATCAAGTATTAAAATGCAGTAAAATGTGCTCAAAAGTAAAAGTAATCATTGTGAAGACTGATCTCTATGAGAATGTTAAATCATTCATGCATAAAGCACTACGAATTATCCATACACATATACTGTTGGCCAGTTTCAACTCTAATTATAATTCTTATTTTATGTTTTGCATGTAAAAGTTTATTTTGCAAAGTAAATAGTAAGTATACACTCATCAGATAAATTTAGTGCAGTATAAAGTGCTATATTTCACTCTGAAATGTAGTGCAGTATAAAGTATACAGTCACACAAAATGGAAACACTCAGGTAAAGTGCCAGTACCTGAAAACTGACTTAGAGTAAATGTACTTCAGTTACTTTCCACCTCCTCAGTGCTGGGTAAAGTGACTTTTAAAAGTAACAGGCTAAACCACTTCCTTATTTACAAGAGCAACCTCTCAGGTTATATAGTTACTATTTATCAGTGCATTAACCACTTAAGACAAGCCTTACTGCCTGAAGCCTATAGGCTATGCCTTGAGCTGCCAAGTGTGCTGTCAGTCATTCTTTTAAAATTCAGTACAAGACTAAGATCTTGCTCTGTTTTTAAAACAGAAAGCCAGTTTGATTTACATCAAGTGTACTTAGTTTTTTGTTTCTTCTATCAGTGGCATGTTGTTCAGTGAATGAATGAATGAATGAATGAATGAATGAATTCAAAGACAGCTAATAAAATTCTAATTTTAAAATATATCTGATATGAGATAAAAGAAGCTATTAAATTGTTGGCCTAGGCCCTGCAACAAAAAATTATCTGAATAGGCTTAGCATATAGGCTAACTGGACATAGGTCATTATCTTACACAGGGACTTTGATGTCATGGCCCACAGACCTAATAAGATTTTGATAAAGTAGATGTTATAGATTAATTAATTCATATATTTTGCAATATACTTTTTCATTGTACTTCATTGTCATTATATTTTATTCCTGCCTTAATTATTTTTATTATCTCCTCAATTAATAGCACCCTATATTACTACCCAGTGTCATCCAGTAAAACCCAATTTTATCACTAGTATTATCATTTTTTTGTTTTGTATATCTAGGTGAAATGTAATAGTATGTTCCTTGTTTTTCTGTCTCAATTGTGTAAATATTATTTTAATTAAAAACAAAAATAAAAAAAAAGATGTGGATGTGGGTAAATGACCAGGAAAAAATAAAAATTTGATAAAGATTTTTTGTTGCTGTTGATTTAATCTTGAATTAGAGAAATACTGTATCTACACTGTATGTGGGAATAATGATAATGACGGAGAGAGTGAAACTTGTTAAGAGGAAATAGTGCCTTATAAGGAGCAGTGCTTTTATGGTGAGATTTTCTTCTGATTTGGCTTCCAGATAAAAATTACTGTGAACGCTTGCTTGCTCTTTGCCCTCCAGTATAACGATCACGACTAAATTTGGTCTCAAGTGCCATGCTCAGTCATACTTATTCTGGCAGCTAGGGAATACAGCCAACACATGGAGTGAGTAGAGATGAGCAGTGGTGTTTCTGCCAAGAATTTGTCATGCTGGGTTCAAAATTCTTGAGGTCGAAAGATGTCAGAAAGCTCAGTGGTTTTCTTTTGCTTTTGCTTTTTCTTTCCTGTGGCTGAATGTCAAGAAGAGACACCGGGAGTTTTTCAAAAGATGCAAAGGCTTCTGTTTGCTTTTTTTTTTTTTTGACATTTTCTTTGTCTCTTTCACCTTCCCTCTCCTCCCCTCTCTCCCTATCTGTCTTTTTTCTCACACACCCACACACATACACACACAAATAGACACACCATATCATAAAGGTAGGCGCGTCTAAGCTTTGAAAAGTGAAAGGGAGTGGAAGAGAGAGAGTGAGAGAGAGTGAGAGAGAGAGAGGGACTAGGGAGGGTCACACACACCTAGTGTTAGTCAGTGGCATGTTTGGGAAAATGACTGAACAGCCTGTGCATGTTAGTTTGAGTGTTTGTGTGGGCACGTATACGTATATGGGTGAATCATATTGCGAAAATAGTGAGGAACCTAGTGACGTAAAGAGAGAGAAAACCAGCTGCACACTACCTGAAAAACACTTGAGTTTTATAATTTCATAATATCACACTAAAGTCTGTCAGGTTGTTTTCAGGATAATGACCAGTGAGCTTTTTTCCCCGATTGAAAGAGAGAACTGTAATGGGCTTTACTGCTGGACATATTCTGCCCTCTGGTGTTTTAGCCCTGAGCTGAGCATTGCAATGCCAACTAATGGACTGTAGCACACAACAGTGAAAAGAGAGAGAGTGTGTGTGAGAGAGAGAGAGAGGAAGAGAATGAGTGGGGCATTGTAAGCAGAATTCAAACCAACGCCCTAAACTGGAATCTCTCTACCTCTAACCGCTGCTCTGCTTTTGCTCCCTGCATTCATATTGTTTGAATGCACGAGTTGGATATTTGACACAATTGGCATAATATCGAGTATTTTGTGCATCTTACAATTATATTCACTCCCAAATACATAATGTGGTAATCCGTTGTAACCACAATTGCTGGAAATGCCAATTACACACTAAACATAACCACTCCAAGACACACCTTATATTTTCCTCCTCTCGGCTCAGGTGGATGATGTTTGCCGTTTTCTCCTTAACACACTATAATCCTTTCTCTCCAAACAAAGCCCACACAGCAGGATTGAACATGTAGAATATGTGAAACAGCAGACTCCACCCTAGGGAGATGGACTGAGCAGTAGGGCAGTGAACCTAATGATAGTGTGTGAAGGAAGAGTACACTTGAGTCATTCAGAATGGGCTTAGCATCATAAAACAGATGCATAGTTGTCTGAAGATAATCTCTGACTTGAGTTGTGATAATTCTCCAAAACTTGTTTGTTTCAAAGTGCTGTGTGTTGCATAAACAGCTAGGCAGTTTTTTTGCACGCTGAGAACTTAATCAAGTCTCATCAGTCAACCATTAGGTGTGGCACAGTTGGGTTGGGTCAGAAGTCAAATCTGTCATCGCTCTCATCATATTTTCAGGCGTTAGACAGGGATTAAGATAGTTATGCTCATTTGTCTTAATGCGCAGAGCCAGCCACCGTCTGGGTTATTCACTCTCACCTCTTGCCTATATGTTTCATGTACACTGGGTGTTTTGGAGGAGGTAACACAGGGTTATCTTTTAAAAGCAAGAGCTCCACTCACTGTCTCTCCAGCTTGAGAGTAAATAATTAACTCGTAGTGTTTGCTTTCCTCGCTGAAATACTGTGTGTATGTGTGCATGCTACATTTCTTGGTTCACGTTCAGAGACGAAATTTAAATGCAAAGATCAATTTGTCACACTCATAATACCCATGTGACAATAACATTGGAGAATAAAAGAAAAACCTTAAAAAGACATACATCCCACAAGCATTATATAATCAAACAAAATAAGCATGGCAAAGTTTGGGTTGTTGCCTATATCAAAGCCTGGTGAATCACAGTGACTAAGAGCAAACAATAAGGCTGGCTGACACCTGCAGACACACACAATATGATTCCCAGACAGCAGCAGCCAGTGACATCATTAGCTGAGTAACAAGACAACAAATAAGACTGCCAGCTGGTTTTTCAATTGTTCAGACAATTGACGTTGTCTTCTCACATATTTATGTCTATCTTGGCCTGATCCTCAGTTTTCCACACAGCTGGTTAACACACAGATGTCAGTTCCACGTAGGTTCTGCAGAGGTTCCATTGCTTCATGGAACCATATTTGAAGAGTGATTTGTACCCCTAAATGGTTCCTTACTGCTATTTAAGGAACCATTGATGGTCCTGCAATATCTCATTCGATATAACACCTCTTCACTTCCATTCACATTAATGGGTACTTACCATAATTGTACATTTATTTGTTATGGTTATGATGAGTGATTGTAAATTAATTGGCTCATAACTAAATTAATATCAATTTGGTTCTGATATGGTGCTATGATGTAATAGTGCACACACTATATCTAGACAACATTGCCTGTGAATTTACTGTTGCTCTTTCCTATCAATATAATAAATCATGCAATTTATTGTTATCACTTGGACTTTGAATCCATTGTGCACCTGAATACAGGAGAACATTGTTCTTGTGTTTGCACAGGAACCTACCTGGAAGGGTGATTTTTTTTTTTGTTATAACAATAGAATATGCCAGTCTAAATATACTGGAAACCAATAGGGAAAAATCATGCAGACATGCTATAATATCTAAAAATATGACTTGTTGCTTACAATGAAGTTGAGAAGATTTCTGCTCACTGCAGCTGTTACCCAGACTAGGAAGACTGTGATAATTTTGCTCACAGAACAGCTGAAGGAAAAAAAAATGTTGATTTTGTTTAGCTTGATGTAAGATGATGCTGTTATCTTCAGTTGACAGTTCAAAATATATGTTGACAGGGACCGAAACAGAAAAGTCTCTATTTTGTCAGCAGAAGGGTTTTCAATGACACAGTGCAGAGTGAAAGTCCAAGGACACACCCTAAGAGGTTTACAACACAGGAGCAAATATTTCACTGCACTTGTGCTGTCAGACATACACCTGCAGACACGCACACACACAAAGTCACACAAGTTGACTCATGCAGCTACAGGGGCGGATCCTCGGCACACCTGAATTGGTTGGTAGGGAGGGAATGGAGCCGGTTTGAATGATAACAAACAGCACAGTAAGATAGTGTGACAGTTCAATGGTCGTCTAGTTTCTGTTGGCAGGCAACCATGTGATATTCTGCGCACACTGCAAACTAATTCTTTGTCTGAACAATAGATGTGAACAGGGTGCAGATGAAACCACTCCACTAATACTTACTTCATATTAAACAACAGTCAAACTAATTTTATAACTTTATAACATATTGTGTTTTCATTTTACAAAAGACATGCATCACTGATTCATTGCATATGGCATAACACATTCATAAATTTACAATAAGCCTTTATAGCAGCCTCATTTTACACATACATTGCAACCATTCAGTTTGAGGGAAAAACAGCATCATAAACAATTTAATATCCAATATATTTGAGTTCCCCAATAAAACGTGTATCTTACCAATATAATATCAATATAACAATATACATTTTTTTATCAATAAAAATAACTTAATGTATTTACAATAAAAGAAAAATGTATCTCTCCGGACACAACTGTTTGTTACATGATTTTTGCTGGAGAATAGAGACTGCAAATGCCGCAATGACAAGAAAGCAACGTTGTTGCTAAAGTCTGACAGCAGAGGTCAGCAGTGTGCAACAAAAGACAAGACACTGCAGCACTGTCAGCCAGTCTTCAGTCATTGCACCCTGTTCCTCTCTGGATCTCTACTGATATTTATTGCATGCTGCAAAGATAACTGATAGCTGTGAGTTATGGCAATTGACAAAAGATGCAATTTGTCGGGTCAAACGTCAAAGAAAACTGGGGTCATATATCAGGAGATTTAATTCTGTGTCTGCTGAGTTGCAACTGCATTTCATTATACTTCTTTAAAAACATGTCCCAAATGTAAAGTGCCTTCACTTATCACTGATCTCTGATCAGATAGACAGTGATTAAAGACTAAGTTATACTGACACCACTCAATACATCAAGTCAATAAAAAAGTCCATATGCAGTGGCACACTGTGGCCAGGAGGGTGTGGCATTGCTTAACAGAGGCAGAGCAGCGTGAGGCTGTCACATGGTTAGGCAAGTATACTATCATAGTTTAATAAACTGGTGGATCTCAGTTGGTTTTAAATACAGCAATAATGATGGTGTCCGAATGCTGACTCTGAGCATCAGCTCCCACTCCACATTAGTCTACACCGACACAAAAAATGACGTCAATAACAAATGTGAAAATAATTAATGAAGCCTGAAACATATAACAAATGGCTACAAAATAGAATAGAACAAACTCTATGACAAGACTTATTCTCTCTTTTCTGTCAGCCTCTCTCTCTCTCTCTCTCTCTCACACTCACACACACACACACACACACACACACACACACACACTAGCATAATTCTATATGTTGGGGGTGGGCTTTACAGGCTTGGAGTGGGGTGAAGCGAGAGGAAAAATATCCATTGCAATGTTGTCCGGCCTTTATAACAGTTGTTATACCTGAACAACACAGACATTTACTTCTGTATTTGTAAAAAATTGTTATCATCTTCTGTTTTTTTTTCTCGCTCACCTTGCTGGCATCTACAGCACGGCCAAGACGCGCATTGTGTTTGCCTCAATCAACAACGCTGCCTACAGAAATGGGTGGGGATAGAACTAGTTCTTCCTCCTCCCAAGACACGCAGGTAGACCACGTTTTATTATGTATTTTAGAACATCTATGTTTTTGAATAAACGTTGAATATTTATCAAGCAGCATACGTCACTTTTCTCTCGTGGAAAGCCTGGGCTCCAAAAGAGAATTACTGGAATTATTGGACTTTGTGACGTGGGCTATTTCCGATTCATTTGGACAGGTGTGTTACCTGTGGCGCCCTCAGGAAAACACTTCCTCCGGGGCTCATCCGCCGCTGAACGAAAGCCATACAATCATAATTTGCGCTAATCGGGCGAGG
>OMKZ01015538.1:12183-22919 GCA_900302535.1 Neoniphon sammara | reverse complement strand
GGTTACAATTTGTGCACTGCCACTGTCCGTTCCGCTAGGCTGGCCTGTCGGATTCAGGCCCACTGCAGTGGCAAACACGGGTGATGTGAGGCGACACTGTATACAGCTCCTGATGCTAACTGTTAAACAGAAAGAGGGAAATAAAAGGAGAAGTGATTTTCTTTTTCTTTTTATTTATTTATTTATTTTTTTTGGTGGGTGGGTGGGTCAGGAAAGAGTATGGGAGAAAAAAGAGGACGTAACATGGGGAGAGATTTGGAAACTACATCAACCAATGACTTTTTCACCTCTGATTTAAACATTGCTGCTGCCAGGAATGTTCTTATAGTGCTGGACTGTGGTGCAGTGAAACCACCTCTGCATGTGAAAGTGTTGCTATGTATTAATGCTAAGCCTTTTATGTAGACTAATATGTCATCTCTCCACCTTATTGATCTATGTTGGCTATTAAACATAACAGCGGGATAGCAGAGAGCCGATAGCTATAGAGTCATCTGATGCAGTGCAGCTATTTATACCTTCCTGTTCCATCAATGTGTGCTAGCATTTTTAGCACTGTAGCACCAGACAAGGCCCCAGTGCTTATAGCTCAGGGGCGGTGCTGCTAGCTTGTGCATTTTTTACAGTAAGCACATACACACACACAAACCCTGTATACCCCATCCCCACCCCAGACACACACACACATACACACACATAAACACACAGGGCACATTGGCTAGCTGAGTCATGCTAGCTGGCGGCACTGGGTGTTTGTGTGAGATTGTTGTGATCCGTTTGAGACGAGGTTTTTGTATTCTGGGGCAGTGGGCTAAAGCCCACTTTTTTTTTTTGTTTACGCTCGTTACCTCGTGCATTAGCATCAGCTGTTGGGGCTGAAATCCAGTCGCTTCCCCATAACAGAGAATTGCAGTTGTATTTTTACCCCACGTATTTATTTATGCTAAATGTCGCTTTAGCAAGATATTATTCCACAGAGGTCGTGTTGCAAGAGTACACATGCCTGATGTAACTAAATAGTGAATTGGGAAAATACTCTGGGTTAGAGTTCTCTGTATGAAAATATTTGATAAGCAATGCTGATCCTGAGTAAAGACAAAAAAAAAACTGCCTGCTAAAGAGTGAGTGAGTGAGTCAGTGAGTGAATGAGTGGTTTAATAAACTGCTGATTTTCAATTGTTTTTTTATACCTGTTGTTTAGTGAAAGACATTGACGTTTAATGAAAAAAAGAGGAAGAAGGCATACTACCAATAAAGCACAGGTAGAGAGTAGAGAGTACGTGGTTACTTTCCACCTCTGAGGCCTGCCTATACCTGTCATGGGTGTGTATGAAATGTGCCTTGTAGCGAAAAAAAGAGTTAGAGACAGACAGACAGAGACTACATGTTTCCGTCATACAGTCCCCTGTGATGTATCACAAAGGACTTTTCTCTCAATAACCTTTGACACACATTCTCAATGACTCAGTGGGTGCATGCATTGCTCTCAGTGTGATGATCCAGAAGGAAAACATGTTGTTGTCAGTGGGGATGCTGTCTGGCCCGCTCACGCCAGTGCTTTGGGGAAATAACCGGCTCACAGTTGGTTGATACTTAACTTATATTATTGTTATATTATATCCTTTACTTTTTTAAACGATAGCGTGACCTTTGAAAGTTTGATGTGCTGTTTCCCTTCACTGGACATTTGTCACATAGGCAGTAAAAGTTTCTGGGATGCCACTTAAACTAACCAAGAAGCATTTGGTAGGCCTGTATTGCTACCTCTCCCAGTGAAAATGTTTTTTTTTTTTTTTTGAGGGTAAATGATCTCGTGTGGACGGCTCACTCTGTTTATCCAGGAGCCTGTTTAGCAGCAAAAAACACTCAGTCTGCCTAAAACCAATACTAAAACCCAAACTTTCCCACGTATTGAGTTTAGTCCGGTAATTGCATATTTTGATGTTGCCAACACGCCCAGGTGCTCACTAAAGTGTATTGATTCTGTGGGTAGTGTATACTCACACTCCCTTTGTACATACTACTGTTGTGTTAGTATGCTGAGAGAAACAGGACATAAAGAGGTAGACTACATTTCATGAGGAGGACAGATGATGAGTAGTAGTAGGACTGGGCGATAAGGGCAGAAACAAATATCACGATATCTATGACCAAATACTTGGATATCAGTATTATAATGATATAGTAAGGATGACTATTGATGCTTTCCTATGGCATTTACATACAAGATGTTTGTGGCAAACAATCAATAATGACTGAACAGGTAAAGGCAAATAATTGAACAGTTAATAAGTTCTGAAAATTACATCCCTTTACTGTAGTACAGCCTTTAATACCCAGGAAAACCCATACGAAAATTCAATATATGTACATATATGCCTCTATATCAGAAATGATATTGTCATACGTTACATATATGGTGATATATTATTATCACATACATATGTCCTCTTGATACATGAAGATATAGGTTTATAACATATATGGAAAAGGCCTACCAATAGTAAAATTTGTATATGTACATATATTAAAAATATCTATCTGACAAATTTGTATATGTTATTGTATGTTGGACCAAATATGTTAAGAAGAGTGATATTGCCCTGTATGTAACATATGAGGCAATGTATCATTATTGCATACATATATCCTGTGGATATATATATGTGTGGGCTAGACATATATGTCAATATATGAAAATATATGAATCTGTTCCATTTTTTATTAGGTTTCATATATAGTTTGGACATATATGTACATATATGTTTTAATACATATAGACATATATTTCATATATGGACATTCAATGTATGTACATATATTACATTTGCGTATGAGAAAGAAAACACTCATGCCAAATGATGATAATAGAATATCCAAAATCCCAAAAGATATCTAGTCTCATATCACGATATCAATATAATATTGATATATCGCCCAGCCGTAGGTGGTAGATGATGTATAACCATATAGCAGTTGCATTATTCCTATCTATAAAACTGCTATATACCACTGAAGTGCTTTATTCCTTGTGTCTCTTTACATCATGCAGTCATTTATAACCCTTCACCTAATGTGTCCTCCATAGCATACTACACAGTTATATGGACTCCCTTGCTATCTGTCTGTGTGTTATCTTCCTTTTGAGACTAGAGTGAAGCTATTCCATTCAGACAGGATTTGGGCTGGCACTGCACACGTCCTGCTGCAGCACTATGCTGCCAAGTTAGCCAGACTGGGCCAGGCCTGGCCAGGCCAAGCCTGCCCTCTTCATTGTTGTGCGGGACCGGATCTGTTGCCGGTAATGAGGTGCTTTCTCACAGCGGTGCCCTCCTCTTACCACAGGCATTAATCTCGCTGCTGAGAGATGAGGGTGACGGGAGATCAGAGAGAGGGTAGATGTGTGCGTGCATGCGTGTGTGTGGGTGTGTGTCTCCGTTGTGTGCAAATGGCTTACTTTGTGTAAATGTCAGATGCTTGTTTGTTTGTACTGTGTGACAGGCTGGTTGCTTTGTTTGCTCGCTTGTCTCTTTATCTGTCCAGCTGTCTGTATTTAAATCGATCGTTTGTACATGCCTGTGATGGATATCTGTCAGTCCAGCCTGATGACTTGAGTAGCACATGTGAGAACTGGACTCCAGAGGAAAGGCTTTTCATTTCCCATCACATGGCTATGACTCCCTAAGGACAGCAGCCGGGACAGCCTCACAGCACTGCAGAAATATTGCACCAGGATCAAAAGGGCCTTAGTTAGAAGACCTCGGCTTTGTGAAATGAAAATGGAAAGGCATCTCATTCTGAATGTTAAACCTCATAAGTGTTCAGGCCAACCTATGATGAAACCCACCCATTGCAGCATCAGTTGTTTTCTTAGAGAGACAGAGAGAGTGGAACTCAGATTCTGTGTTGCAAGAGTCCAAATGCTTTGCAACAAAAGGAAGATATTTTCCTTGTGATACACGAGTGGAACCATCCTCCTCTTCAAACCAAGTCCTGATAAATGGGTTAAGGTGCAGACTGATTTATTTTTTCTCTGAGCAGGGTTAAAGTTCCCTTTTGTGCAGTGTGTGCATTCTTGGCCGCTCAGCAAATTTGCTTCCTATCTTTCTCCCCAGCACATTAACCTACATGTATGTACAGTCTGCATCTGTTTATCTGTACCTTTATTTGAAGACCGGCACTGATTAGAAGTGAAAAGACTGGATAACCTGACTGACAGGTTCTCGTTTCCCCAGAATGGGGATCAGTTGGATCCCTTGTTATTGTTATTAGGGGTTTGAATCTTTGGCTAATAGTGATGCAATTCAGTTCACTAACTGGCAATTCAGTTTAAGAATGGCTTGTCTTCTGAATTATATTCTATTCAAGTTTGTAAATCACAATTCGAATCAGCGGTTCGGTTCAGTGCTTTTAGCCAAATTTTTACATCCACAATGTAAACGTGCAATTATGTAAGACTTTTCTTCTGAAATGTGAAATAATTCAGACCAAAGAATTACTTTAACATTATTTATTCTACAAAAGACATACTAACAAAAGTTGCAATTTGTGTTATTCTGTTAAATATGTTTGCTTTCTTTCTTTCTTTAAGAATAAGGATTGAAATGATTCAGAATATTTCATATTGACTCAGGCCAAAGTGAGTGCGATTCATTCTATTAATTTCCTTTAGGAGACTGATGCAGCTGAATTGGCAGAATGAATGAATCATTCCACCTCTGCTTATTATTTATGAGAGAGGCCTTACATGACATAACCACATGCTATCTCTCTCCACAAATGCCTGAGTGAAGTCCAGTGTTTGGCCAAATCAGCATGGACAACCTTTGCACTTTTTCTTTGCCCTCTGATAATAAGAGTAAAATAGAATGAAAACCATGTTTGAGTAGTTCTCTGGTCAGTCTGATGAGTCTGTTTTGGTTGAGGAGCATGTGGGACTTCATCTTTTGTTTGTTCATCAGTCACTGTATGCTCATTTGGGGCCCACTGCAGAGATGATCACTTGCTTTTGTGTTGATCTCTGTGTCCTTGTGTTTTCACCACACACAAACTCACTCACACACAATCAAACATTGTCAAATAAAGAAGAAAAATGTCTCCTGGCAGTGTTTTACATATAATTTGATTGTTTACAATCTCAGCCACCAGTACAGTGGATCAAAGGGCCAGTGCCTGTGGCTATTTGGCCTTCTTTGTTATGTAAGATAAAGGACTGATCAATGAATATGACCTCGCCTTAGTCCACAGTAGAAGAAACATTTCACAGCATGGCCCAAAGCACTGAGAATTAGTGAGGGGGAATGTGACACACAAACCCAGTGGCCAGGAGCAGGGGGTGACATCATGGCATGGGGCCATGAGGAGCTCATGTGACCAGAAAAGGTCATGGCATTAGCTGTTGGGTACAGGGAATGGCCCCACTGAGGGCCCCTAGTGATCAACTCAAATGTTTCACTGTAAAACAATGGGCCTCCTTGACTGAACACTGTATTGCATACAAGGCCTGTGAACTACTCTGTACCAGAGGGTGTGAATCACATACTTGTTTTGCCAAAGTCAGCAAACCAGCCAAAGCTTCTTTGGGGATTATAGTGATTACTAATTGGCTATTGGCTCATTGTTTAATTATGTAATTTTCTCATCCGGTGTGTATGTGACTAAATATATTTAAGGGTGCTTTGTCACTTTTTCATTACCACGTATGTGCCATTCCTTTCATCACCCCAGGGCCTGTGGATTAGCAGTTTTGGTGAGCGTCTTGTGTGCAACATCAGCTTAGGTAGGGGTAGATTTTTGTCAGTGGGACCCAGGCTGGAGCAGGGCATTGTGGGAATGCTGATCCAGTGGGATGTGGAGGATTAGGGTCAGCAGGAGTAAGGAGCTCAGGAGGCCTCCCTTCCTTTCCACAAATCTCTGCCCCTTATTCTGCAGCTCCATCTATAGAACATGTGTTATATCTACAGTGCATATTATGTCACTAAAGTGTGTTTTTGGTTATGTGGCTATTGCAGACATAAAAGTTAAAAGTGAGTTTATGTGATATATATTGTTACGTGTGTACATGAGTGTCAGTATTTTCACACAGCCCATCACAGGACATATTCGGAGGTCATGGCGCATTGGCCAGTCGAGTGCACATGACATAACTTAAAAATTACAATCCCATGCAGTTCATGACCAGTGAACCATGACTTTTCTCTCAATGGCACAGGGAGAAGGAGACTTGAGGTTAGTTAGTTCAAACTCAGCAGGTCCTGCACCCATCGCCCCGCTCTCCGCTCATTGGCTTTGTCATTCCAGCTGCGATAGTGTCTGTGAACAGAGAGCATTATTCATGTCCACAGGAGGGGGCAAGTCCTAATTGAAATTCCAGGCTTTTCCTCAGGAATGAAGCCGGGCCGCCGGCACCCACTGTATTATGCTGGCCCTGTCACCTTCAAAGACCCATCTGGAGACTGTCCGTGCGCCAGAGCAGCAGAAAAGACCCACTGGAAAGAAACAGAAAGTGATGCGTGAGATAAAGGGATGAATGGAGGACCAAAGAATGAGGCACTACAGGAATGTAGCATTACAGTAGTATTCACTTTTTGTGGTTTGATGTCAGTCCATGCTCTCCACTGCAGAGTCTAAAGGGCTGAACTGTCTCTGGTTGCTGGCTGCCAGCGTGGTGTGCATGCTAATGACTGGGTGAATGAATCAGTGCCATTCTGATCGAGGAGAAAGTACAAGGAGCCTCTTTCTAGTTCAGTCTCATAGCAGCCTACTGTCTTGGTGCACAGAAAAACAACTGTGGATGCTGAGTTATCTCCTACAACAAATATGTCTTAAGTTAAATGTGAAGTTCTCAAAGTGTGCTGCATCTGTTGTTGACACATTTTCTGTGTCCCATTGACCGGAGCAGCAACAGCTTGGATGCTGGTATAGTTAGATCCCGTAAATTCACATCAGGTTATTCTCTGCAGGCTAACAAAATCGTAGCATTAGTCATAGTATACATTGGCCTCGTATTACCTCTGCGTTGCGTCAGAGCAAGGTAGATCCCCCTGCATCATGATGTCTTTGCTGTCAGGATCCATGTTCTGGCATGTCTCCGTCACCTAGCCAGAGGCATAGTCTTGTTTGTGTGGTTGACTCATCAACTGTGTCCTGTTTCTATCAGCATGAGGAAAGGACAAATCATGTTTATATCTGATGTTCTGTTTTTATCTTATTGCCATTGTCACTTCACCAGGAAGAGTGTTAACTGCTAGCATGTGCTGCATTCAAAATCACACTGCTTTTGCCTCTTATTTGTGCACCTTGTACTTTGTCACAGGTAGAAATATTCATTGCGGAAAACCCTAATGACACATGCACCCCCTCCTTGTGCTCCCTCCCCTTTGTTCTCTTTGCCAGGGATTGAGCTGTGTTTGCCAGGATGGCGCTTTTCCATGACCATGGTGGCCAATTTTGTGGTGTTGGGTGGTCAGCTGCTGATGCCCGGGGTGGCATACCTCTGTCGCGATTGGCAGGTCCTCCAGGCCGTCATCATCTGCCCCCTGCTGCTTATGCTGTCCTACATCTGGTAAGGGAAATACCCTAGCATCTGCTGCACTTTGGCACAGACCTGTTTTATGTTGGCTTCCACTATTCTATTGATAGTTAAAAGCTATATTTCAAAGAGTATAATTTGAAATCTACTCATAAGTCCACCGTGTGATGCCAGTTCGAGATGTGTTAGATTTTAAGCGGTCAGTGTTTTGTGGTCCAGTTTAAACATTGTTATGCTAAAATGGTTACATGGGTTTGGTAGCGGTTTAACAGTGATATACAGTGAGGAATGGGAGAAAGTCGTGCTTTCAAGGACATTTTCCAGCAGTGTACTCCCAGTTGAATTAGATTTAATGTCTTATCGTTAACTCATTTCCAATGACCTCTGCTGTGACTACAGTCCCTTTTACTAAGGCTCAGCCAATAAATACTCATGCATTCACCTCCATGTGTCCTGCCATGACACAGAGTACACTGCAGCACAGCAGCTGATGTGCACACAGCCAGCAGAGGAAAATCCCAGAATTTAGATTCATCATAGTGTATCATAGAGCCTGGCTGTGCTTCCATGGCACACCTGAACAACAAAGGGGTTTCCATTCGAAACAATCAAAAGGACTTAAAAGCCCCAATCTCTGATGACGCAACAATATTGCTGATATAATGCACTTCAATCAGTAGGGGAGACAAAGAGACAAATTTATTTATATACAAAGAAGGGGATTTCTACAGTGGAAGGAGGGTGATGTAGTGAGATTTGAGTTGGTCTGCACTAATGTCTGTGATATAAAGGAAGGCCCATTTTATTTTGACTTGGGGTTCATCTCTTATTAAGAAGGAAGTCTTCTATCTTCTTGGCAGGGTATTCCCCGAGTCACTGCGGTGGCTGCTGGCCACTCAGCAATACTGCCGCTCCAAGTGGATCATGGGACACATTGCAAAGAAAAACCAGGTGAACACGGAGCTGGATGCAGATCAGATCCTCACAGGTAATGTATTCCCATTAATTTCAACACTAACACTACTAATTTTGCCTCTTAAATGCACAAACACACTATTATATGTTTGATGCAATGTCATCTTAAATGATTTATTAGGGCTTGTTAAATGGTAAATGGACTGCATTTATATAACACTTTTCTAGTCAACTGACCATCCCATTATACATTCCTAAATAAAGCAGTATGACAAGGTTCCAACCATTTCCTGTCATGTAACCATAGTAACAGGCCACTCTTGAGGTAGCACTTGGTGCTAAACATACACTGTGGCACTCTGGGACTTTCATTAATTCCATTATTACCTTGGATGGATGGATGGACAAGAGGTGACACTGGGTGTGCAGACAGCAGATGGACACAGATCAGCCAGGCTGGCCCGGGGTTTGCTAGTATTGGCTCCACACACATAAGAACTGCCAGAGTCCATGTTGTTATCGAATGTCATAAAAGATTGTGTCTATTTTAAGTTCTAGCAGTTGTAACAGCACTTTTTACTTTAGTAACATTTGCCATGCCATTGCACAATTATCAATACACTTGAAAAAAGCAGTGCCTCTGCAGGCAAAAGAATCAAAGAGAAACCACTCAATGTGAAATTGACTCCTCTCTTTTTTAGAGCCCGGAGACTCTGTGCTGATGCAGCATTGGGAAAAGTTCATTGCCACAGACATTAATTTATCCTCTCCTGCTTGTACAATAACCAGCTGTCCCCAAGTCTTATAGTAGTAATTCATACATTCAAGCACTTGGCTTTACGTACTACATACTGAATGTACCTACTGATGACTAATTCGCACGTCCTTTTACATTGCTTAGTGGTTGAGGAACTTTATAAAATGTGAGGCATGACAGGGCTGTTACTTGGCCAGGGGATCAGGGGAAAGCCTTAGCGATAAAGCCAGAGATAAACTTGAAGCAGTGGTGTGGTATGATGTCACATGCCTGTGTCAACATGAACACACACAAGCAGGATGCCAACGTGTGTTCCTGTGGCAACCCGCAACCTGAAACCAAAACATCCGCCATGTGTCATGTGCGGTTTCACTGGAAGGTCTGGGGCGTTGTCTTCTCAGTGTCTCTCCTTTCTTCATCCACCTCTCTCCCTGAGTCAGTTAGCCTGGACGTTGTCATACCTGTCTCAAAATAGTAGGAGGAGATTTGTCACATGGAATGAAATGTGCTTGGATAAGTCATTAAAAATACATGAGGAATCTCTGTGGTTCAAAGTGTCCTTGCTTGACTCTTTAGAGAACCCGTAAACCTGCGTGCCTTGCCTTCAGAAAACGTAATAAAAACACATTTTACATGTTGAAATTGATTTGTGTTCCTTTCTCTCTAGAACTGCAGAGGGCTCTTCAAAAAAAACCCAAAAAGACGTGCATCGTGAAAATGGTCAGGACACGGAACCTGTGGAAGAACATCGTCGTCCTCTGCGTCAACTCGTAAGTGTGTGCATGTGTCGTTGAGTGTGTTCTTTATGGATTATGCATTACAGGTGCTTTGGCCTGTCAGAGGACCTGAAAACAGAGAGAAATAAAAGGGAACGCGTGTGTGGGGTGAGGCGATGCCAGTCAGATGCAGCATTTTGTGCAGTCAAGATGCCACTATTGACCTGGAAGCTCGATACCGTATCGATCAGTGGCCCTCGCCGCTTTTGTCCAGCTGTCTGTCTTTCCATATTTGTATTGCTCTCTCTGTTTATCTACAGTGCGATCGCTCCTCTCCTCTCCACCCTAGACCTCATCTTCAGCTAAGGCGGACGCGGCTTTGGCTTTGCTTCAGTGCATGGTGTCCCTGACTCTCTAACTCGGCATGAATTTTACATGAGCTGTGTCATTATGAAACAGTAGACAACCGGGAGAGGGGATGTGCTTGTGTGTCTGTTTGCTTTTGCGTCTTTGTGGTGTGTGCATGTTCCTACATACATTCCTCCATGAATGTGTGTGCATCTCTGAGATAAGTTGAGATGAAAGAGAAAGCGATAGACCTCGAATTTTCCCCTCTTCCGTCCACTCCCATCCTCTCCATCTTTTACCCCCTTTTGCTTGGATGTACTCTCTCTGTTCTTCCTTATCTCCTCCCTTGGCTTATCCCCCTTTGTTCCTCTCCTCTCCTTTTTCCTGTTCTCTCTTCTCTGGTTCTCTCCCCCATTCTGCCCTACATATTCAGTGACCTTCCACCCATATTTTTGCCTCTTCCCTGATT
>OMKZ01015538.1:0-12146 GCA_900302535.1 Neoniphon sammara | reverse complement strand
GCCCGGAGCATGATGGACCCTGAGGCCCACGAAACCACCATGTTCCATAACTTCTATGCTGACTATTACACCATGGCGGGCATCGCCGTGGCTTCCTGCATGGCGCTGTGCCCTGCAGTGGGCCTGATGGGGCGGCGGGGCGGCCTTCTCATGTTCATGATTATCACCGCCCTGGCATCACTGCTGCAGCTTGGCCTGCTCAACTGTGAGTACTTTATGAACAAGACATACATGTACACAGAGTCTACTCATTTGTGCCCGATCAAATGAACGTCTTCGATTGATTTGGGTTTTTGATGGATGATACAGATTCTGACGTCTTACCAGTGAAGCTTCCAGTAGCTTGTACTCTGTGCTGATATTTAATATGGAAAAGCCTCTGAACCTCTCCACTGTAACCCATACTAATGAAGTTGTTTCAGGGTTTGCAGCTATTTAGGGCAGTGTGACTATGGGATACATTAGGCCTTTCAGTGGAGAAACATTACTAGAAAATTAGAAAGAATTATGCTACAAAATAATCCTAAAAATGCAGTGAAACTGCAGGTCAAACACCAACTTGACATCCACTATTCGGAATAATGTGCTTTTGAGAAAGAGAAAGCATGAAGAAACATTACTGGAAAATGGAAAGCGAATAAATAAAATGTGCACAGAACAGGTTCATTGCAGATTTTACAGACTGTTTTATGTAGCTGTAAGATGTTATATGATGATGGAAGAGCCTCCATATTCATATTGAAAGCAGATAACATGAATGGCCAATATTGGATATTTCATAAAAGGTCAATATCTGACAAAAATATTGGTCAAACCATCCTCAGTAATACTACATATCAAATCCTGACCATATGCCCTCAGTTTATTCTTCATTTCATCACCATCATCGAAATGAAGAACAATAAACTGTTAGTCCTTAAATTAGAGAGTCATCTTTAACTGTGCCAGTCCAATTCCAGTTTCTCTTACAAAGATGCTGCAAACAATTTAATTCATGTTATTGTTTTGAGTTTATGTGAATGTTATTTATCCTTGGCTGTTCTTAATGGAACAGTTTCACAATGTCTGAATTACAGCAGGTTTAGAATGTTTTCCACTAAATAAATAAAATAGCAAACAATACATGACTGTATTGCTTTTAGCTTGAATAATGTACAGCCTCTCAGTTTGGATAATATTTGTGATTGCCTAATTATATAATTTCAATCTGCATCATTGTTGGTGTAGTAAGGGTCCTCTGGATGATAAAAACAGTACACAGGTC
Source organism: Neoniphon sammara (assembly GCA_900302535.1). NCBI lineage: Eukaryota > Metazoa > Chordata > Actinopteri > Holocentriformes > Holocentridae > Neoniphon > Neoniphon sammara. Next base: position 10,882 of record OMKZ01015538.1, on the reverse strand, counting down.
AACTTATTCAGTTACAAATAAGCTAGACTTAATGTCTAACCTGAGTCAACAAATCAAGGTTATACCCATGTTTCATGTTCCCTCTTGAAATGTTGGTTTTTTTTTAAACAGTGCTGTAAACTTTGGTCAGCATGTTTGTATGTTGTAGTAATGCTTTTCAGTCTCAATTTAGTTGTCTGAGTGCATGTGATAATTGTTTTTGTCTTGTTACCATATGTCACTAATATGTGTTTATCCCTCTTTAATTCTCCCTTAGTGCTGGGGAAGTACAGCAACCAGCTGAATATAGGTAAGATCATCTGATTATATAATAGTGTTTGAAAGTTGGATAGATAAATTCAGAAATAATCAGTCCGTTACACTTGGTCAGATGTTGTTCTGGTATGAGTTATATCAGCCTTATACTAATTGGAAATTGTAAAATTGAATCTTCAGGAACTCAGTTTGCTGCACTATCTTGATCGTGTTTTGGGAAATGCGCTGCACGCAGATGCCCTACAATATTTCATTAGCACTATACAAACCCCGGAGAGACTCCTAATGAAGTCCTAGATGTAATTATGTCTAGCCTTTCACTCATTTCTCCCCTTTTTGTCGAAACAAATGAACCTCTCTGTTATGGAGCTGTCTAATTGACCCTCACTCTTCCTCCTCTGTTCCTCTCTGTTTATCTGTCTCTTTATTCTCTCTGCACTAATCTCTCTCTGTGCAGCCAAATCAGCCATCCTGTAGTCAGACAAGGGATTAGAGATTAGACCTGATCACAGAGCAGTCTCCTATGAGCCTCTTTATGCCAACTTCAACATGCCTGCTTCATTCCAAAGGGCATTCAAGGCATGTTTGGTCTAAATGGGCTGGCAGGGTCAGATGGTCAGAGGGTGTATGTAGGCCCTAATTTATAGTAACTGATCAAAATAAACATATTTACACATTACATGTAGGTTTTGATAGGTTATGATCGTTGTAATTTATTTAATAATGGGCAGTTTTCTGCATGAGCTAACATTAACAGAACCAAATGTGTGAGTAAAGTATTGTATATGGTACCATTTAAAGCCTTTATTAGATGGCATTATCTCTTTATCTCCCATTTCTTTTGTCACTTTCCATTGTATGTTGTTTAATAAAGCAGAAATGCGGTAAAAAATAATCTTGGAAATGCAGTAAAACTACAGGTCGAACACCATCCTGACAGTCAAAATTATAAGAGTGAAAAAAACGACAGAAAAAGTGGATTTTTTTCCAGCGCTTGTCTAACACAAAACACTTAACATTTTGCGCACTATACTTGGTATTCTCGCTGTATAATCATTATGCAGAGCACTGAGTGAAACTAGGTGTATGTGTGTGTCTTTTGCTTTGTCTGCAGAGCGCTCGGATACGCTGAATAGGAACTTCTCCATTGCCTTCTCCATCATCGGCATGTTCTCCTCCCACGCAGTCAGCAACCTGAGCATCTTCTTCTGTGCTGAGATCACACCCACTGTCATCAGGTAAACCACCAAAACACCGGAACTGAGGCGGAGGAAATGAACATACTTTCAGAAGAGAGAAAACATGTTTGTGTGTTTTTTTATGCAAAAGTCAGGGATTGAAATTTAACTTTTGCGTGACAAGTCCACAGTGTGTTCGCTGTTGTAATTTCTATGCTTTGAATGTTACTCAAACGATAAATGTTCTCAGTTTACAAGTTGTAGGAGCAACTGTTAGAGCCATCAGCTTATTGGGTGTGAACATGATGTGACCAAAGCTGAGAACGCTTGTGTTCACACTTTGTTTTATTATCCTGATTAGCTGTTGTTTCAGCCAATAGATGTTTAAGATTCAAGGTTTAATTGATCTGGAGGGAAAGCACGAACACATTACATGTATTACCTGCCCACCCTTCCATTTAAAATTGCAGTGTGAGATCATTGAACCTGTGAAAACAACACAACTCCTTGCAGTTCGGTGTCAGATGCAATTGTATATCCATATCTTGTATAAATTTTCCATCTCCTCTGAGTATATATGGCACAGCATTGGATTTTCATTATCTTGGTTAATGCAGGAATGGCGTGCTGCTGACAGTGTGGCCAAAGGTCGCCATCTGGTGGTTAATATAAGCAATGACAGGAGAGGAATGGGGCTGTGTGCAAAAGAGGGTGGTTCAAGGTGCTGCAGCACTCTCTGCTGCTGTGTGATGAACACAAATGAGCGCTTCCTTGTCTATGAAGTATCATGGATTCTGGCTATCACTCATGTAACATAGTTCATAATATACTGTAGGAAGCTGAATATTATTGCAGGACACACGCCTCTTTTTTGGGTGTTTTACAGTAAACGGGCAAATGAAATTATTAGCCTTCAGATTGTGAATATCTATAAACATTTAATGGTTATCCCTGAATGATACATTGTGATTACCTTGTATCTCTCCCCATAGGGGTGGTGGTCTGGGTCTGGTCTTGGCCAGCGCTGGCTTCGGCATGCTGACTGCTCCCATCATGGAGCTCCACAATCAGAAGGGCTACTTCCTTCACCATGTCATCTTTGCCTGCTGCACCCTCATCTGCATCATCTGCATTCTTCTGCTGCCCGAGACACGCTATCAGCCCCTCCCTGAGACCCTGGCCGATGGCGAGACCTATACCCGTCAACCCCTTCTTCCCCCGAGGAAGCCGGGAGAGCAGCGCCTCCTGCTGGCCCAATCCGAGAGCAGCAGGGATTACACCAGGGTGCATGACACTCCACTTCACGAGGCAGCTGCTACTGCAGTATCCACCATGGACTCTACGGCCTCTTCGGCTGTTGATTTGACTGCCCCGTCAGTCATAGATATATCTGTCCCCACCTGCATGGAGGTTCACACTGGCAAACCCGAGCCTAAAGACCCCAACGGTCGCTCAGTTTCGGTCTCATCCTTGACTCCCATCACAGCCCTGGATAAAGAGTGCATCATACTTGCCAGTAAAGAGCATCTGCTCTCTTCTACTCCTTTACACAAAGCCCCATGTGCCACAGACCCACTTTTGAGCAATGCTGAAGACGCTGTTGCACCCCTTGTGGATTCTGTCAAGCCATCCACGGATTCTACCATTCCTAAAATGAATGATGCTGCTCCCTTGCCCACAGAGGAGTCACCCAGTCCCCCTGTCCCTGAGTCCATACCTACCTCCATAGTGGTCTGCACTACTCCTGTAATCGAACCACTACCTAGCTCCACATTAGAATCTCCCTCCCCTCCGGTGAATGACATCAATGATATCACCCCAATTTTCGACTCAACTGCTCCACCTTTGCCAGAGGTAACTCCTGCCCCTTTAGCAGACGCCCCTACTCCACCAATGCATGACAGCGCCCCTCCTTCTCCTGTTCCTGCAACAGACTGCAACATTTCCATTGACCCTCTGCCCTCCATTAGCACAGACTCTGGTATTCCCATCCAGTTAGAGTCACCATCAGTAGATGATCCTACATCTATACCTGTCATCCCAATAGCTACCCCCTCCGCTAGAGACTCTCCCATACCTCCTGTCATAGACTCAGCCCAACCACTACAGTTAGACTCTACCTCTCCTGATGCTGCCCCTCCTCCTCCCGTATCCCCCGTCCAAGTGACTGTTTCCCCTTCACCCGCTCCCTCCCCACCGATTGACTCAGTTCATGCACCCATGGTGGATCCTTCCACTCCCCCTGTCATAGATACTGTTGACACCCCTACACCATCTTCTACCATTCTCCCTGTCACAGACATTGTTCATACCTCCACTCCAGAATCTGCCATTCTGACTGTCACAGACATTGTTCAGCCCTCACTGGATTCAGCCACCTCACTTGTCATAGACTCAGAACGAAACACCATTACAGACTCTGCCTCTTTGGACTGCACTGTCTCCTCCCCCATAGACTCCGGCGTCCTTCCCATCAGGGACTGCACCAGCACAGAAAACAACACTGTCAACCAAGGGGCATCCTCATGATCTGATGTTGCAACCAGGAAGAAGCTTCAATAGAGGATCCTGATGCAGGAAGCAGCCCATGCTTCATGAATAATGGGCGCTCTAACTGTCCTGCTCAGGCTTCAGGCACTTAATGAAGACTGCCTCATCTGGAGTTGAGAAAACATGTCTCATGGTGTTGCATGTTTCTCAATCTTCCCCCTTAACTGCAAGTCAATGAATGGGACCATGCCAGTGGGAGTGTACTAGAGGCTGGTCTGTGACAATGTGACAGTATTTTCTGCTCTGCTGAATGTCACAGGACATCACCAGCCTATAAACTATTTTCATGTAAATCAATAAGGATCACTGTCATTTTAAAGAGACTTAAATTATACCTACAATCACTGAAGTGTGTCACCAGAGCTGGTGAGAAATGAAATGTTGCTCAGAAAAAAAAAAAAAAGTAATAATAATAAAAAATAAAGCACTGGTACTTTTGCTCCAATGAAATGTCCATCCAGCATATTGCTATAGAAGTATTGCTTTACCATGGTGGAGGAAAAAAAAATGAAAGAATGAAAATGAAAAAAAAAAATGAAAGAATGTTTTAAGAGTATTGTGCCCTTAGTCAAACAAAAAGTGAAAATTGGAGTAATTTTCTCAACGCAATGCCAAAAATTGACTGACCAAAATTAAATAGAGATGTAGTGCCAAAAAATAAGATGAGTATCAATAAATATTTACTTTAACAGAATGGAACCTGATTGGAGAAAATACTAGATGATGCAGACCCTCATGTCATAGAAGCATATGTGGATTAAAAGCAATCAGATGAGGCCTAATACAAAGTTCAGAAATACTATTTCGATGTTTTTTGAAGAAGACAAAAATTAGCTAAAAAAAAATAAAATAAAATAACAAGACTGAAAACTGTATCACCACCATAGTATACTAAAATTGATCAAAAAATGTATGAATAAATTTTTAGGGTCGCATTCATAAATGTGGTTCATTGTATTAACAGTGAAATGATAACAGAAAAAGAGAAGCCCATGCTTTGTTGGTCTAAAGAAGAAATTTTATTTTTCCAATCATTACAGTCAATGAAATTTATGGTATGCAATTGTTTTTGTAAATGTGATATTGTAAGTAAATGCATACTTTGTTGTTGTGCTTGATTGAATTTTGGGACATAATCTCCCTTGTTGTGCCCTTATTGTACAAAGCTATAAGGCATTCTTACAATATCTGTGTGAATGTTTAGTGGCACCTTATGCTTTGCAATGGGGACAAAGCATGAAAAGAAAAATGTGAACTTGTCAAACTGTTGAAAATAGCAACCGTAAAAAGACACAAAAGCTATTTTTGAAGTGAACCCATGGGTGACAAAATGTGAGATTTGATTGCAAATTATTACAACATTGCCAACGCTTAGTTTGTTTTTCAAATCATAATGTAAACATAGTTTTTGTATGTCATACATGCACATACAACTAAGTTTACCTTAAAAAAAACTGCAATACTTTATACATTTGTCAAAATGACATTTTATAGGTTCAGTCCTTCCTTTATTCTGTCTCAAGCTTAACATATTAACATTGTCGAATTAACATACTCTTGCTTAAAGAAATTGTCTCTGATAAATATATAGTATATATGTATGAGGAGCTTTTTCTTCCAAAGCCCACATCCAACTGTGGACAGAATTATACTTGACTAAGATCACTGTCTAACTTGACAATGGTACTACATACTTCATGCTTTGGAAGTAATTGTGATACTTATCCAGAGAAAGAGCTATGATTATGGATAGGCCACTGTTTACAGCAATTTTCGTGATAATAATACAATACTACTGTACTGTAAAATTCTAGAGCCAACTGAATGATGTCTTGTCATTTCAAATGTGATAAAACTCAGTCTCTCACAGTATACTGTATTGCAAGTCATTTATCCAGGGAATAGCAGTTATCTAAAAGTACATGATGTCATTCAGTGGTCAAAGGCATCAGTTAGACTTATCAAATTACATTCTGTTGTTCTCACTATCTTCTAGCACACCCACTTGTGATTACGAGGAGGAATGTTGCAGGTACATTAAACCACCAGAAAAAAAAAAATTCCCATGTCTGTATCCAAGCAAATGTGCAAATGCTTCACGATGCTTTGTTATCTGATGATTGAGCATACCTACCTTTGGTTGTGAATTCCTGTGAGTGGCATCCTCAAATGCAGCTGGTTTGTAAGTATGAAAGCTCTGAATGAAGCTTGGTTATAACATCATCATGAACCTTATTTTCCATTTATACATATATGCACATGAGCATTTTCATCGGCAAAAACATACCTTGCCAAGCCTCAAAGCACAATGTCCCGCGGTCATGTGATACCAGATTTGTTAGAGCTTGGCTGCCTTAAAAAAAAAAAAAAAAAAGGAAAAGAAAAACGAGTGAGCAAAGTTCAAGTGGTTACACAAACTTTGCAATAGACCTGCCTATAATTTATTTTATGGAGCTGACTGTTGACACTAGATTAAGAGAGGAATTCTTGCATCTACATGTTTGAGAAGATATTGCCTGCGGTGGTCAATGGCTATATATTACTCTGACTCCTTGTGTGTTTTTAGTGTTCTCTATTTCAGTGTGCACATTGTATAAAAGAGTTGTTGAGTGCTGAAGCTCATGCAACACCAAGACAATGACACAGCACAATTACAGCCAGTCTTCTCTCAGATCTGTTGCTTCCAGTTGATGCCACAGCTCCCATCTGCAGCTATCTTACGACCAACCTAATCAGCATTCAACTTAACTGGGTTTGGGACAAAAAACAGCATCAGTGAAAGCAGCCCAAAGCACAGTTAGCACCAGTGATAGTGTGATAGTAAACATGAATAAAACTGATTGCAGCAGGCTGTTGAAAACATTAGCTCTGCCTTGGTAAATAAAAGAGTGGAAACACCCAATTCGCATGAAATGACAGATGACAGGTCGGGACATGGATTGGCAAATAGTTTTGAACCAGGCAAGCAAACGTCTCGGTGACATCAAGTCCCCAGTGTACACACTTCAGGTCTTGCTTCTCTCTACAGTATGGCTCAGAATTTCTTGGTGGGAGATTTGAATGAATGTAAAAACCATGGATTGTACCGATATAATTTCCGATTTGTTTTATTTTGTTTTTGTTTTAACATGAATAATGCACTTGTACATAAGCCATACCTGTTGTTAAAATAAACTGCTATTTATTGATCAACTATGCCAATGTATCATTCATTTTATCAGAATACTTTGATTTTATTGAAATTAGATTCCACTCAAACAGGCATTCCAATATTGCTATTGTCAATACTATATACACACACACATATATGAATCTATTAAATGATTTTTCTTTTTCCGTATTAAAACAACATGAAGATGTTTTTAGAGGCAGATGATCCTGATCCTATACATGGTATTCACAATCCTGATGTTTTGAATTCAGTGCATCAAAACACACAACTGCGGACTGCTGTATTTAGGCTAGTATGGATAAAGTTGTACAATCATCTTGGTAGTACTAACATTTCCTGGCAGTAACAACAATTATCCGCACTTTGGCACAACCGCACACCGCCACATCACTGAAAAAGGCAGCATTTTGTCTGGGACAGGGTGATGTCAGGCAGTGGATGATGCGGTATCCTCTGGTCCACTGCATCAAACCCGTGCGCTCCCATTGGCTGACAGGGACGCCGGGATGCTGCGCTGGTGCAACGTCATCCAACCAACAGCACGTTTATCTCTCTCCCCAGCTCAGCTACTGCCCTAGGAATGAGGCAAGTGCTGATTTTGAGAAATACAGCGGTAAAGGACTGAAGACTTGGACGCCGGTGAAGTCGAGACAGAAAGCTCCCTGCCCGCATCACAAAGCGCATCATGAGGGAAATCGTTCACATCCAGGCTGGACAATGTGGAAATCAGATTGGGGCGAAGGTATGATAAGTATAATTTGATGGAGTTGTTATTTTGGAAGAAGGTGGAAAAGGAGAAAAAAGAACTGGCAGTTTTAATGCGGACACGTGTTATTAATTTTTCATATCTCCAGGGATTTCATTGTGTCGGACAATATGAACCTGACTAACGGAAACACTTTGCTCCTTCATTCTAGCGTCTGACAGATGAGATGTAAACAAAGTTTGTGAGAGAATATGAACTGTTACTTGTTTACATGCGTGGGTGCGGTTCAGTCAGGGCTGGGCTTTGCTGCGAGGCAAAGGCTGCAGTGGTGTGGCCCCCACTGCTGCGTGTCATTTTGTCACCAGACGCGCACACGCGCAATTGAAATAAGGCCTTGCAGTAACGCATATGCTCTATTAACCATGTTCTAGTGTTACCTATGATTATATGATGATATGACAACAATAAAGTTTGTATGGATATATGTTTCCCATTTTAGTTCTGGGAGGTGATAAGCGATGAACATGGCATTGATCCTACTGGTAGTTACCAAGGTGACAGTGACCTGCAGCTGGAGAGGATAAATGTTTACTACAATGAGGCATCAGGTAAATCTTTTTTTTTTTTCTCCCATGAATCTGTGTCTTTGTCTTCAACAGTTTAGCACAAAGAATGAGTCACTTAGCATCTGAACTATTCTGACCACTGCATGAAGCTTTATTCTGTATTGCACATATCCTTGCATGACCTTATGCTATGCAAGCTGCAGACCTCATTTGAATCACACAGTATGCCCATGTATCTAATTTAGCTGCTAGGGAAAAGTAGGTCCCGCTACCAGCGCAGGAAAATGAGGACAGCTGAACCTGCTAAAAACATCTCTCTCTCTCTTTCTCTCTCTTTCTCTCTCCCTGTCTCTCTCTCTGTCTCTGTCTCTCAGGGAGCACAGGTATCTGCAGTCTCTGTATAGCTGACCCAGAGCTCACTGTACCTTGGTCTCATCTCAGTATACGTTGGTCTGATTTTATTGGCGAGGCATGTTGAAGGTCATTGCATTTGCATCCAGTGTCATTCATCACAGCTGGTCAGAATCAAGTGCTCACTCATTTGCTTTGGCCAAACAAAAGCCCTTCCCAGGAAGCTAATATAGGCCTACATAGGATATCCACTACAGTGTGTATGCCTAGCCTATTTCCAGTGGTCAGCAGTATTGATCCTTTGTTTCCCTGCTGTGAGCTGGCATCAGAGACAACTACTGTGTCACTCCTGCATGTAGTTTTATTGAGCATCCCACTGATCCATAAAAATTAACAGGGCTGATTGGCAGATTTGTACAAAAGCAAGCAACATGAACACTTAAGCAGATGTGACAAGAGAAAAATGTCTACAAGGAGATCACATCTTTGAATATATTCTGCAGAGCTCAGCACGTTTAATGCCCCACTCTCCTAGAACAAGCAATGCAGCATGCTGCTGCAGTCTTCATGAGAGAAGGGTCATAGACAGAGAGGGTGGGGTAAATAGGAGTGCAAGACAATAAAAAGCACCATGTTATCTTTCAGACATCAAGTTTGATAAGAAAGTTGTTAGTATCCTTTAAGTAAAAGGTTGTTCCTTCCAAAGATCCTTTAGCTAACAGCAATGGTATATTTCTAGCCTATTTTTGCTGTTTGGTATAGTTACAGTATAATAGTTACAGAATAATTATTTTCTGGGATCATTATGATACTGTGCTCACCCAGTGTGCATTCTAGAGACTGTGTCAAAGCCTTACTCCACTTATCTATCCTTCACCTCTTTATATTCCTCTATCCTTTGCTCTCTTTCATCCAAAGGTAACAAATTTGTCCCCCGTGCCATTCTGGTGGACCTGGAGCCAGGTACCATGGATTCAGTTCGCTCTGGCCCATTTGGACAGCTATTTAGACCCGACAACTTTGTCTTCGGTGAGTGTGCAAGCAATCGCGGTGTCACCACTCTTCCTGAACCGACTGCACAGATGTGCGTGTCAGCATCTGCTGTCATGTCCTCTAAAGCTTGAGCTTAGTTTCCCCTGACAGCGATGTGTATTCTCGGCGTAAAGCTTCTGCAGCCTCTCAGCAGTGTGCCAGTAATGTGATGCATTGTCCATGTGCAGCTGTGTCAGGCTGAGACAGCTCTCGTGGTGACTCAGCGAAAAGTAGTCTACAAGGAGATGCTGCTGCAGTGCTGATCAGGACTGAGGATGTAAGGGCCAAAAAATCCACTACAGGATGACTCTCTATTTCTCCCATGAAATAGACAAACATACTCTTATCCTTACTGCACTCTCATGATAGTAAAATGTACATACAGGTAATTCTGTCCCAAAGTATAAGATGCATATATTCACAAAGAACAAAGCAAATCCATGCCTCTGTTGCTGAAGGTAACACATCACATATATTGTTTCTGTTTTAATCTATAATGTATAATAAAACATTTCATTCATTTACCAGTGTAAAATCATTAAACTTTACATGCATCTTCCAGGTCAGAGTGGAGCAGGGAATAACTGGGCCAAGGGCCACTACACTGAGGGAGCAGAGCTAGTGGACTCGGTGCTGGATGTGGTGAGGAAGGAGTCTGAGAACTGCGACTGCCTCCAGGGCTTCCAGCTCACTCACTCACTGGGCGGAGGTACCGGCTCGGGCATGGGGACGCTACTCATCAGCAAGATCCGCGAGGAGTACCCCGACCGCATCATGAACACCTTCAGTGTCATGCCTTCCCCCAAGGTGTCTGACACCGTCGTGGAGCCCTACAACGCCACCCTCTCTGTTCACCAGTTGGTGGAAAACACGGACGAGACCTTCAGCATTGACAACGAGGCCCTCTACGATATCTGCTTCCGCACCCTGAAGCTGACCACACCCACATACGGAGACCTCAACCACCTGGTGTCCGCCACCATGAGTGGGGTGACCACCTGCCTCCGCTTCCCCGGCCAGCTCAACGCTGACCTCCGTAAGCTGGCCGTCAACATGGTGCCCTTCCCTCGCT
>OMKZ01015537.1:0-10230 GCA_900302535.1 Neoniphon sammara | reverse complement strand
GCCACTGCAGCACCTAGGGGTTAGCTCTGGTCCTTTGTAAATTTCTCAAGAGGGCCAACGTCTAAAAATAAAACACCGCAGCCATTTCAGTGTCAGGACCCATAGTTATGTACCAGTCCTGATCGCTTGGGGTGAATGAAAATTAAATACAATTGACTTCTTTTGGCTTTTGCCATGATTACCCTTTTTAATTGGCAGAGCAACTTTAATTTTCTAGGGTAAAAGCAAATGTTTATCTTTTCTTGGCATTTACACACAGCCATGCAGCCATTTCCGCTGCCAGTGAACGGACTATTAAAATAAGCACCTGCCGCAGGTCAGAAGCTCAAGTGAAAGTCTATTTAATGCTGAAATGCTCAAGTCATGAGTGGGATTCTGCAGCCTCTGTATGATGGGTTTCTCACACAAATTAAGCAGTACGTCTCAGACGGTCTTTGTCGCCATCTGCTGGTCAAAGTGAGAAAGTAGCTCAAAGGCTATGCTTTTCAGTTTTTAGATATTTACTGACAGAAAGATAGAAGACAAGTGAAACATTCAAATGCAAACTTTTTTTTTTTAATTTTTTTTTTTTTGCATTTGAATATTAACAACATTGGGTAAGACCACACATTCATACAAGGAGAGGGCAGGAAGAGTTGGAATATGATGACAAAATAACTTTGGTTAAAATAAGACAAAATATATCAGTTTTTGTACAGTTCTGTATTTAAAGAGACCAGAACAGAGTGACTTCTGGTCTTTTGGCAAGGAAGACTTTCCTGGCACCTTTGTTTTGAACTAACGTTTCTGGTCACGTGCCTTACGTCTTGACGCAAAACACGGAAGTAAAACAGGAAGCAGGCGTTCGCTTGCTATCTGTTTTTTCTTCCCTCAGTGTTGTACTCATCTCGTCGGAGGATACAGGTAAGACCTGCCAAGAAACAAAGAACATTTGTCACTATTTTATAAGGAAGTGTCAAGTGTCTTACGTATTTATTTGCATAACGTTATTGCGTTAGCGTGTCAATAGCAGGTAAAACGTGCTGAGGTTGTTCGGTAACGTTAAATAAACCTGTCGCAAAGGTTTCCTGTCACACCTCCGCCGATTCCAGTTTACATGTGACAGTTAGGTAACTTAAATAACTAAGTAACTGACCAACTTAACCGACTGTAATAATCAGTCTGCTAATGTGAAAGGTCTTCTGTTCGCCACGGTCTAACCTACAGTAAAGCTGTACGTCACGGTTTCTTAAATGGCAAAAACCAAAGTTGCCTTGCTTACCTGCAAATGAATATTTTTGGTACAACATGGCTGAAAACCTTGCAAGTAACGTAATCAGCTGGCATTGTCACCACTTCAACTATGCACAAATCTACAACCCTACGCTTTCAATTCACGGTTAACCTTGGGAACTCTTATTCCAAAGGTCAATGTGCAGTATGAACCACTCCTAAAAGTAAGGAAGCACAGACCATGGGGTCGGCATTAAGGCCACAAAAGACTTTGTTGACCAATCACACAAAACAATGAAAAAAAATAGAATACAGTCAAAGTCACATAAAAGAAGGAGCAGTGCAACACAGTGTATACAATCAAATGCATTTACAAAAGGCATCTGCTGTACAAACACTAGTCCAAGACAGTAGTGAGCATCAGACCAGTGAGTTCATTAGATCCATACCTATTTATTTCTTTATTTTTTTTAAAGGAGACCAGTCAATTCAACTTTACATGCAATGTAAAAAGCAGTTTGCGGCATTTTTGTCGTGCTGTTCGTTACAGCGATGTTCCAACGTTTTCACACTTATGACAATCCTCTTAAAGTGTGACAAGGTCACTCAGCCCCAGCTGATGCCTGGCTAAGCTTGGGCTGAGAGGAGATAAACCAGTGTGCAAGAACCAGCTCCCATGTGTTACTACAGCATTACACAGGCTGCTCAGTATAGGCCACGTCAGTCAAAGTAAAGGGAAGCACTGCTGTCCAGCTCTGATAATCAGCCGCTTGCAGTAGGGAGGGTTAAAGCTTCAGAGCATTTGATTGTTGTATGTCAGGCACTGTAAGGCAATGCTCCATTAATACATCAACGGTACACTGCTCTGCTTCTCATTTGCCTTTTCCTTCCCACTTAGCAGCATGGCACAGTGGGGTGCCATATTCTCAATAATTGCTGCCATTGGAGGAGCGGGGCTCCTTGCTGCTGTGCATAAGATCGACGAGGGACACATTGGAGTTTACTACAGGTGAGGCTGCGTACTGCTCAGTCTCTCTGTGCATGAGGTGTTAGTGTTTAATTACTCAGCTGTTCAACTTGTGGAAAGAAGGGAACATCTGCTCCAAAGGCACTTGCCATAAGCCAAGCAAATCACAAAGCAGTAAGTACCTGGATCCTAAGAATTCTAAAAAAGCCAACTGTGCGGCAGTGATGCCTGGCCAGGCATCATATCTGGTGCATCTGAAGTCTCACCATTTAGACCTAAAATGTAAAATATGCATGTCACAAGTAATCTGAATAGTTTAACATAAATTTAAATTCCCCATAGGAAGTCTTCTTTTCTGTTCTGTTCTGCTGTGTAACTTAAAGTGTAACAATCAACTGTGTGTGTGTGTGTGTGTGTGTGTGTATGTGTGTGTGTGTCACAGGGGAGGAGCTCTGCTGACCACCACAAGTGGCCCAGGCTTCCATCTTATGCTTCCCTTCATCACGACCTACAAATCTGTTCAGGTGAGATGCTTCATGCTGAGGGGAATTCAGGTTACAGAAAATTAACAAAAAGAAGAATCTGAGAACTTTATCATGGTCTTACATAATAAATACACCAACTGTTCCATAAATAAAATTAAACCAATTTATCGTTATGTAATAAGAAGACTGGCTGCTGTCTGTGTGTCCAGTATCTTTGTCATTCACTACATATAAACACACTTCGAGTAATCTCAAAAGACCCGTTATGGCACTAAATGCTAAACTCATAATGTAATCAATCTTAGTATCTTTTTCAAGCAACTAATTTAACCTCTAAACCTCTGAAACCTCTCTCAAAAGTGTGCACCTAAAATAAAGAAATAAATCTACATTTTCAGAAAATAACACTAATACCACATTAATGGACTTGAAACTTTCCTCCTTTGTATTCTAGACCACTTTACAGACAGATGAGGTGAAGAACGTACCATGTGGCACAAGGTAGCTTTGCTGTTTTGACTGTGGTTGTATTTGTCTGTCTTTCCACCACCTAATGCGGTCCAAAGCTTGGTTATGTGCAGATATTTTGTGTATGTGTGGGTTCAATTACTTTGGCATCACTATATACTGAAAATACACACTATCAGTGCTGTAAATAATTTGGGATTAAAGTGTCCACCGAGTAGAACATGCCATCTTTTCTTTCTTCAGTGGAGGAGTGATGATTTACTTTGACCGCATAGAAGTGGTGAACTACCTCATTCCTGCCGCAGGTAAACTAATCAGTCTGTAATGGGCCAAGAAAATCAATCAATCAATCTGTCTGTCTGTCTATCTATCTATCTATCTATCTATCTATCTATCTATCTATCTATCTATCTATCTCAGACTTCACTGATCACTACTTTCTTGTCTGCAGTGTACGACATAGTGAGGAACTTCACAGCAGACTATGACAAGGCCTTGATATTCAACAAGGTTCACCATGAGCTGAACCAGTTCTGCAGTGTGCACTCTCTACAGGAGGTTTACATTGGCCTGTTTGGTGAGTTCAGCCCGGATCGTGTGATGTTATTTAGCCTTGCTGAGAACTCAGTCCTAAGCTGAAATAGTGCCTCTCTGTCTTTTGAATTTGGTCTTTCCCACATGGCAGATTCCAGTAAACAGTGCGCGGACACTTTCACTTTTAAGCTGAGTGTTTGTGGTTCAAACCAGTCTGAGGGAAAGGGCAAGACTCTTTTAAATGATTGTTTGCAATGCAGCCTTTTTGGTGAAAGTTATTTTTATGTCTCACACAGTCTTTTCTCATAGTTTTTCTTTTTTAAATTCATCCTCACTTACCCTCATCTACTATAACTACAGTTTATGAGCGAACCTAAAGAGGCAGCAATTTGAAATGAATTGTTTGCTCTTGTGTTTCTACTTGTATGGATTTTGAATTAAAAATAGGTGAGTCATCTGAATAGTCAGTCTGAGTGTGCAGCTAACATGTATTTCTTGTTGGATGTTTTATTTGACCATCATTTCAGATGTGGAGCTGTGCAAACATCATGATGCCCTTACTTCATTAACAGTTTCATTTTTTTTAATCTTTAACTTTCTAAAATATATTATAAAGATGACTTGACTGCATAATGTCATTTATATACTCAATTCCAAAGCAAATGCAACACATTTTTAAGGCTTATATAACCGAGTGAATGTAGCATAACAATTACATTGGATTTGGCGTACCTCATTAATGAACAATACTGGTGTTCGCTGTAGTTTCAGTACTGAGACGAATCCCAGGGATGTTTAGAGTCCCCATTTAGTTCATGTGAGGGTTTCGTGGGATTATCAAATTTAAAATCTGAGTTGAATCCTCATGGTGACAAGTCACATGTTTTAAGTGCAAACAGTGTCTCAAATGTTTCCCATAAAAGGCCGTGAAATGTTGCTTGGTCAGTTTCTTATGCCAAAAGTGTCAAGACACAAATGTCAAAGAGCTTTAGGCCTCTTGATGCTTGACAAGGAGAGATGGACGTTTGACTGTTTGAATGAATGACTGAGTGAGGAGGGTCAGTACATGGGGAACCCGGGTCGGTCCATGAGGAGACATTTAGTTGCCTGTGTGAACGCTGAAGGCCCTACTGACCTCAGAGGAAGTCATTTTGTTAAGAAGTTTATCTAGTGGGGTGATACAAACATGCTGTGATTTTCCCAATACGTTTGCATGAATAATGAACATTTTACATAGATTTCACATAGGCTGATTCTACTGAAGCTTTATTCTCATTATCCCACCATCTGCTGCTGTCTTCTCCATCTCTGCTCACCCCCCAGACCAAATCGATGAAAACCTGAAGCTGACGCTACAGGAGGATCTAACCTCCATGGCCCCTGGTCTCATCATACAGGTAGAGTAAGACTCAGAGCAAGGCTGCACCAAGCTAGTCAAGTCCAAGAGCCAAGATCAAGACAGGCTCTAGTCCAGTTCAAGTCAGAGTATTTTTCAAGAGTTGATGCAGTATGCTAAATACCTGATGGAGAAATCCACCCTAAGACAATATACCTTTGTTGAAAACAGCTTTCAGCAGTGTACTTGGCATCTATTGCTTTGTTCTGATGTTTGATGATGTTTTTCACCTGTTCCCATGGAAAACTGGTCAAATGATGACGTGATGTTTCAGTGAGGTACAGCAATGTAAGCAGCTACAGTGGAGATTGATAGTAGAACGTTTTCAGCTATGTAACACATCATCAGTAACTGTTTTAAATAAGGTTTTGATATCAGTTTCTCAGAATCACACAGCAAGTGTTTCTCTATAGAGCTGTCATTTGGCGCCCACATTTATCAACCATGCCAGTTTCAAAGATAGCAGTTTCCCCACTCCCAATAGCCGAATAAGACCAGAATGCAGTACAGCCACAAGACTTGACTTGGGTGCACGGCGTGGCCACAGTTGTAGACTCACCCTACCGTTCACAAACGAATTGGCTATCTAAACATGTATGTCTGTTTGCTTATTCCGCAGATAATGAGGGGTGGCGTCTGAGTTTGGTTCGATATCATCAAATTAAAACGAATGAATCATGATCACGATTGTGGCTGATGGCATAGCACATTGAGGGATGTTGGAAACTCAAACATGAGAACCCGTTTAAAAAAACAGTACTGCCAAATGAACGGAGCCGATCCATGCTATTAGTGAGAGCTCCTTTGTGTCCGACGCAGTCAGCGTCAGCTCGGCTAGGACAGATATGCCTTGGGGCCAAGATACATAAGATTTTCATTGTAATCTGGGTCTGGGATTTATGCCATTAGATGATTCATGTTTTTTTTAGCCATATCTACAAAACTAACTGAGGTAGACACTTGACTGAAGTTACTAAGGGGTATGTTTGCCTGGCTACAAAATTTAAGTGATATGAATGATAACTTTGGGTACTGTCCATTGTTGCTGGAGGTTTAAGTAAATGTGTTCAGTTTATTTATGCAACCAAAAAGTAAATGTAAAAATAAGCCAAAACAGACCTGAGACAAGACTGCACTGTTGAAATCTGAAGTGGATTCAAATGGAGCAATCCTGACTCTGGTACTTAATGGAGATCCCATATTGTTGTAATGAATGTGGAGTAGTTTACTTTTCGGAGATTACTTAATCGAAGACTGTAAACTGAATTCTTGATATACAAAAGTAGTTCTTTTTATAGTCTTCAATTAAGTTGACTTTATTTAAGTATTTATTTGAGGGTTTAAGTAAACCCCTCACCTCAAGCGGTCTTCATAGTAATGTATGTTTTTCCAAGGTCTAGTAAAGGCAACATTATGACTGACTTTAAAAGGAGCCTGAGTGGTTTTCCTGCTCTTTAACATTTGCTCTTGTTTTCCCCTTAAATCTCCTTAAAGTGTTGGAATAACAACTGCAGGGCCTTTCCAGGGACCAGTAATGCTACAGTTCAGAGGGTCTTTGAGCAGAATTGCCTTTGTCTCAGGGCTCCCGTCCAACTGGCTTTTTTTTCTGGTCATTTTCCCTCATGGTGAAAATGGCTTCTAAAAGTATGCTAAAAGTTGAAGTCTGACAGTAAAATGAGATTAGTGTCTTTATATCTGCCAGCCTCTCACAGCTGGAGCTGATTTCTTTCTCTTTCTTTGTGTCTGTCTTACGGGTTTACAGGCGGTCCGCGTCACGAAACCCAACATCCCAGAGACCATTCGCAGGAACTACGAGCTCATGTGAGTTTTCCCTCTGGTGCCCAACCAGGAATGTTCCCTGACCCCTGCAGTCTGCAGTGTGTATTTATGTTTCTTCACAAATGGATAGAGCTGACTTTCATCCAACTCCCCCGTCCAAGTCCAGCAGAGGAGGAGGGCTCTGCTCTTTCATGTCAGTCCATGACTATCTGGTGGTCTTGAGGGCCCATTTGTCAGTATGCTCTTTGAGAGATATGAAAGTGTTAATTTGATTGTTCTAATGAATGGCTGGATGACACGCTGTGTAGGAGTCATTTTTGTTGCACTTACATAACTTGAGTAAGTAAGTAAGATGAGTAACACATGCTTCTCTACAGCCACTGTTTCATTTTCAAGTCAGTAGGAAGCGACTTCTTCTACCACTTCTGAAATGCACTGTGCCTAGGATATGATTGCCTGTATGAGTTGGATTTCACCACCTCGTGTCTCTCATTCAGAGGTACTGAATGTGTTGCGGTCACTTCATTCATTCTGTTTGTCTTCTTGGCCAGAGCCAGGCAGGCAGGCAGGCTTCTCTTTGCTGTGGCCAAACAGAATCCACACAAACCCAAAGCAACATGTGTGCATGTATCCCTTGTTCCTCTTCATTACCTACATCTGTTTTATGGCGTAAGCAAAACACCACATGCTGTAATCACCAGCTGAGTGTCTCATTTTTTTTTTTATGATATACACCCAAAATACAGTCAAAGTAGCACTTTCCCCCCCAGAAAAGGGATAAAATTGAACATGCCTTTACATTTATGTGCTGAGACATTTTGGGATGGGAATTGATTACGATTTTATTGATACCAATGCCATTATCAATTCTGCTTATCGGTCCACTTCTTTATCGATTCCCTGATTGATTGTTGTTTTTTGTGTGGAAAGAAAGTAGGCCTACACAGGTTTTCAGCGTCAGCGCAACTGTTGTATTATCTCTGAGTCTGAACACACTGTCGAAAGTACAGGTCAGTGCCTTCATTGTAGGTTACAGCAAGACCAACACAACCTTTTTATTGCAATGTTCAGCTGTCAGAAGAACATGCTGGCATTGATTAAAGGAATTGGTAAACTTGGAGGCATATGACTCTGATGGATCGAACAATTTCGTACCAGTTCTCAGCTGGAATCGGCTCTAGATTCCCATCCCTAGAGACACTGCAGGTGGAACTGTTAACGTCTTGCCCAAGGACACGCCAACAGTAGTTGCTGAGGAAAGACAAAAAAAACTTTCACCTCCCTCACACCGATTTCCCCAGCTAGGGATTTTAAGTGCTTTTCTACTTTATTAGGCTGACACCTTGCCAGGTCCATGAAAGGTGTTAAAAGTGTGCTTTTGTCTCTGCAGGGAGAGCGAGAAGACCAAGCTGCTGATTTCTCAACAGACACAGAAAGTTGTGGAGAAAGAGGCGGAGACAGAGAGGATAAAAGCTGTGATTGGTGAGAGAGAAAATGGAAAACAAACATGGTTACAGCTATAATTTTTGATAGAGGAGCGTATTAAAAAGACCACAGGCTGAAATTTTACTTGTTTGTAATTGGTTTTTTTTTGTTTTTTTTAGAGGCTGAGAAGGTGGCTCAAGTGGCTGAGATCAAGTTTGGACAGAAGGTCATGGAGAAGGAGACAGAGAAAAAGATCTCTGAAATTGAAGGTTTGTATTTTGCAAATGTATTAAAAAGATAGTTGGATAGAGGCATACAGAGACAGAGAGATAAATAGATATAAAAAGCTTGTGTTATGGACATGACTGCACCACTGAGTCGTGGCTTTTCATTTCCAGGCATTTTTGCTTTGATAATGGCTGGCTGAGTGGGTGCAAACTGCTTCAGTGAATAAATAAAGAGACTCCAGCATTCATCCCAGTTCCTTCCTTTCTTCTCTTTAAAGCATGGTGGAATTTCCTAAATTGTTCTGCCATCGTTGACTGCTTCTGTTTCCCTTTCTATTTCTGCTTCACAGACAGTGCTTTCCTAGCGAGGCAGAGAGCCAAGGCAGACGCAGAGTTCTACACGGCACAGAGAACAGCCGAGGCCAATAAGGTGAGAGACAGCACAGATACACTTTGGAGAGCGGACAAAAGGAAGAGGGCCGACTGGAATCACGGGCCTCCTTTAACCTTTATGTAGTGTATCTGCTCTTTTTCAGCCTTCACTGCCCTCCTTCACACTTTAGCTGGCCAGTGCCACCACACTGACTCTGTGCGTCTCCACTTGCACAGCTGAGGGTCAGGTGTCAGGCTGATTTTCTCAGCTTGTCCACGAATTTCTTTCCAGTTTTGTCTATATTTGCTTCTCTTCCGTTGTACATGATTTGTGAACTAATACTAATGATTTCCCAATTTGTTTGATGTAATATTAGGTTTGACAATAATGATTTCCCATGACAAAAAAAAAAATAATAGTAATGATAATGATAATAATATTAAAACAATTTTGGTCATTAGCTTATAAAATCACCTGCTTGGTTGGACAAGCTACTTTCTTTTGCATTATCTACTTGTCATGGGGCAGTCTTGATTTTGGTTCATAAAATTATCCACTTGAATTCTTCTCTATTTCTTGTAGTTATTGCAAATTGCACTTAAAAAAAAGTTGCGATAAAAAAATTGCATTGATTTGAAATGTGGACGGCACTTTGATTGGCTGACAGGGACTACTGGCCAATTTTGGTGGTGGTGTTTTTCTTGGGTGATGCTGAAAGCTGAATTTTCCTGCAGTGCTCAGTGAACCTATTCCATAATGTACGTGATAAAAGAAGGCAAAGTGAAGAAGAAAATTGATTCAGTTATGGAAGGCACAGTTTGGTCCTTTCATACCACGTTTTGCTGAGTTTGCAGATGGACAAAACAGGGCCCATCTTTCTTGACACTATAGCATCAAGCAGCTACTTGCAATACGACTGCTGGTCTCACAATTTATGATTACCACCTACATCCATTTATTTATGTAAGCACAAACACAAAGGATGGGGAAATTGAAGTAAAAGGAGCAAACCACCTAATCTGCTCATACTGAAAAGCAATGGAGCAAAGATGAAGAAGAGACTGAGCCGTCCTTCGTCATGTGTACATGGTTTGGTCATAGAAACTGTACATAAAACATCATCTGCAAGGTTTGTAGCACAGCTGTCATTACCAAGGCTGCAACATCAGCAACCTATTTTATCATCTGAATACATGAGGAGAGTTTTATCAGAAGTTTATGTGAGTGTTACAAGAAAAGTCAAAATACTTCAGGGTGACACTCGCAAATTAGCAGAAAGTGACCGCACTCTTGAAACCCCTCGCAAAACACAGGCAGCTTCTTCTACTGAACATCTCTCAAATGACAATTACCAGGAACATAAT